>OX424572.1:193626684-193787296 GCA_949152435.1 Gastracanthus pulcherrimus | reverse complement strand
AAGAATAACATATACATTAACTAGTGTATTAATAAATACTTTATTATTCATTATAAACACACACACACACACACATATATATATATATATGTGTGTGTGTGTGTGTGTGTGTTTATAATGAATAATAAAGTATTTATTAATACACTAGTTAATGTATATGTTATTCTTAGTCGACTATACATCGAGTAAGTCGCACAGCAGCTTGGTCCAGCTAACTCTGTGCGTAAAGTAGGGGAACCTTAAAACCATCTATAGTCTCTATGCACACTGTATACTCTACACACAGACACCCTCATATAAGTATGCGTGGGCGCACACATATTCCAACACTCCCTCCCGACCACACAATACATATGATACATCGTTATTTTATTGCATAATTTGTCAGAAAATACATATTTATTGCGATTTTCAAAAGTCTGAGATATATCTGAGAATCTCGTATCACTAATAAGTTTTCTAGATTTATCCAGAAATGCTATATTATTTTTGATAAACTGACACTATTTTATTCGATTCTGACGTAACGTGTTTGTTGTGGTTACCTCTCTTTCTTTTATTTTCTTCCTCAGGTTTTGAAATTTCTACTTGCTCCTCATCATATCTTTTTTCTTTTTTTTGTTCAAAAAATCAATTATCTTTATCTATCTTATCAAAATCAGTGACCCAATCGTTAACACTATTTTTACTGTATTTATCCTCGTAAACTCCTCGTTTCTTTCGGTTAAACCTAACTTCTCGACTCTCGTAATATTTTCCTTCTTCAGGCTTTAAAAATATATAACCAGTTCGTTTATAACCTACTAATACTCATGGATGTCCTTCGTAACGTAATTTAAGTCTCATTTTTCTTTTATATTTTTATATATGCTGTACAGCCAAATATTTTTATCTAGTTTATAAAGAAGCTATGATTAGGTGCAAATTTTTGCATTGGCGCGATTATTTCGTTAGATTTATGCGGCGATTTATCATATACGATATCACCATTTTCTGTATAGTTTGATTAAAACGTTTAGATATACCATTATGTTCTGGTGTATGTTAAATTTCTCGCGATTTAACAAATGATTCAAAACAAAAATAATGTTTCAATATTATGTTTTATAGAACAAGCTATTGCTACCCTTGAATAATCTTATAGCCCTTTGGACGCGTAGGAAGAGTAAAAGTGCCCATCATGTCGGAATGTATTATCTGCAACAGCTCAGTTGCTCGATACTCGTTATATTAAATGGCAATATATCCATTTTAGATAGCATGCAACCTTCGCAATCTAAAATTGAATCATTAAAAACGGTGTTTTGAAATTTTTTTATTTTCAGAAAATAGTTTTTGTACAGCATTTAATTATGATATTTAATTATGAAGATAAATAAAATTTCTCAAATTCAATAAATTTTCAGACAAAAGTTTAGTACAAATAACATAATATAATTCAATCGCTTAATCATTTTATACATGTATACTTCCTACTCCCTCCATTTGTTTACATCAGCAGAAGTATCATTATTTACACATCATATTATACTGTAATCATGCTCATCAAATGTTTCAAAAATTAACTTTGTAGTACACTGCGACGATTCAAATAATAAAAAAATGTTCGCAACAGTGGAAAGTACCATCGAATGTACATTCAATGGTCGATAGTATGTGTCCCCTGTGGAAATTATAAAGTGTAATAAAACGTAAAAAACGTAAAAAAGTGGAAAAAAAACGTAAAGAATCGTATAGCAGCGTAAAAAAATGAAACAACGTAAAAAAACTGTTGGATTTCGGACGTTCTATATTATATATTCATATATTTGCTTACGCTTTTTATACGTTTCTTACGTTTTCTTACATTTTCTTACGGTTTATTGATTCAGATTACATTTTCACATTAAAAATTCCGCTCACTGATGAGACTTCCATTATGTCAAATAATCCAAAAAATATATTTTCTTAGTGTCAATGCTTATTAAGTAACTTAAAGTTTCTATTTTGTACACTTGAATTGGTCTGTATATGCCTCGTCACCTATCGGTGAAAAATTCAAGCTATATTATGTTTTTTCACGAAATTACGATACGTAATAAAACACAAGGAAATATAATAAAATCTAAAAATATGCATACGAACGTAAGAAAATGTAAAAATGTCCGAAATACAACAGTTTCTTACGGTTTGTTATGTTTGTTTACGGTTTCTTACATTTCTTACGTTTTCTTACGTTTTATTATTTTTTTACTTTCACTAGGGACACTCGATCATTTCGTGTGTACACTTACCATTCAGTATATACAATGATAGTTGGAATCATACACTTAATCTTCAGTGCGTACACCTAACCGATCAGTGTGTACATTCAAATTCGAGTATGAACACTCTATTTTTGAGTGTACACATTCAAGTTTAAGCGTACCTTCTCAACTATTGAGTATTCATACTCAACATTAAGAATTGTCTTTAAACCGTTGAGTGTTTACAATCACTATTGAGAGTTTACTCTCAATTTTTCAGTGTATACACTCAAATTTTTAGCGTGTTTCCTGTAAGGGCTGATTATCATCTGAGCTTTTTCAGTAGAGCACACTGTGACTCTTTTTCCCTCGTACAACAGTCAGTATCATCATTTAAGACGAGTATGATTTATGCTTTAAGTATAAATGTCGAGAATTAAGCTACGTTTATGAGAACGCTCAAATTAACCATCAACTTCAGTGGAACTATCACAATAATACTTAAGGGGATGTCGGAGCTAAAATCGTGTATTTTCTTTTAGTGATTACTTTTAAAATATAGAATGCAGGGAAACCTTAAGAGCAGAGCACCGTAGTGCTTTTTATAATAAAGCTTTTGCATGCAAGATAAAGATGATCTGATGAGTTATTTTTCTGATTAATTGGAAATACAATAAGGTGTTTACGCATTGAAACCTAACCTCAAAATTGTAATCATACCAAACTTTTGCTAATAACTTCTTTTAATGTAATTTTACAGTAATATTTAGAGCTGAGCACCGTAGTGCTTACTATAATGAACCGATCTGTACAAGATAAAGTCAGTCGGACTTGTAGTTTTTACAAACAATTGGAAATACAAAATAGGTCGGACAGCAAAAGGGGGGGGGGGGCGGGGCTCCGACATCCCCTTAAGTTGAGGGTTAATTAAAGTGTTATTCTCAACTGAGCGTTACTCTCAAGAAAACACTCGAATTAAAGGTTACTCTCAAGTTGAGGGTACAACCCCAGATAGCATGACACGTTGTAGGAACGTTGTCGCAACGTTGCTCTGGAATCCAAGCAACGTTATTCGTAAACGTTGTATCATCGTGTTAACAACGTTGTAGCAACCTTGCACACCGTTGAAATGTCCGCTTTGGTTGTAAAAGAAATGTTGTAGAAACGGTGAGGTAACGTGCCTAAGACGTTCTATCACGTTGCTAGAACGTCACTATGGAAACATGTTTAAATCTTTTCTGAAACGTGTCTGACAACTTCTGAAATTGCCTTAGTATATTTCTCACGTTGTAGGTACGTTGTCAGAACGTTGCTACACAACTAACAATGTCTAAAAATTACAAATTAAAAATAATTAATTTTCTCCTTGAAGATGAGATATATGAGAGGCGCAAATTGTGAAGTACCATCTGGATGGGGCAACCAAATAGGCCATTCTGATTTAGCTATTTCTATTATTATAAATATTTACCAATAAATATTGCAAGTTTTTTTGTCGACGTTCTAGCGACGTGTCTGTAACATCGAAGAGTGACACTTTGGTAAGTTCTAAACACTTTTCAAAGTAACGTTCTAGCAACGTGGTAGAACTTCGTAGGTACGTTACCACACCGTTTCTACAACGTTTCTTTTGCAAAGCGGATATTTCAACGTCTTTGCAATGTTGTTACAACGTTTACGAACAACGTTGCTTGGTTGCCAGAGCAACGTTGCAGCAATGCCCCTACGACGTATCGTGCTATCTCGGACATAACATAACACTCAAGTTGAGGGTACGAAAAAACCCTGAAGGTTGGGAGTTTTCGTTGGGAGTTTATTTGGGGGTCTTTTGAGAGTTTTTTCCGTAAGGGTAAGATGCTCTGGAAACGTCCCATGCACGAGTTAAAGGAACGTTCTAGGCACGTGGTAGACCGTCGTAGACACGTTGACACATACGCGACACTTACTCCTTCATCTATAGCATTAGTAATGAAATCAGTGTATACTAAAAGATTATTACTTACTTTTTGAAGTATCTCTCGTTTCATTAATTCAGCATGAATAGTATATATTATTATGAAAAAAATATATTATTTTAAAATTTTCTTTCGTTAACTTTGTAGGGTAATGTTTAAGGAAATGATATAGCCCCAAAACATTAATATTGGTTAAGAAATAAAAAATAATTGGGATTTAACTAAATATTTTTTAAATTGACAATATCTGCACTTGTGACTTCACGGTTTTTTTGGAACAATTTTTTTTCATGTAGTTTTGGACTATTATTAAGTATATATCATTAGTTTTATCATAGGACCTTTATAAACTCTCATACGATTTTTTGTTTTATGCCCTATATCTAGCGAAGGACCGTCCTTAAGAAGCAATAGCTTTGTCATTTTTAATTTTGACCATAGTAATAAATAGAATAAATAATTTCATATTGGAACAATTTATAAAGTTTGAGAAAGCTAAGTGCCAATGAATTGGCAGCGGTTTTTTCACTTTTATAATTTTTAAGGCTTCCATCATCACAATGCAATACAATAACTACACTTCAAAAATATTTATAGAAAATTATAGGTTTTCTCGAAAATAAAAATAAAAACTATTTTCTAACCAAATTTGAATATATTCGTAAAATTTCTGCTTGTTTAATCGAAACTCGATAAAAAAATATAAAAAAGAATCAATTCAGTTTAAAATAAAAAATGTAGATAAAGGTCTAGATGGAATCGGACAGGAAAATAGAAATTCAACACACCAAACTTGTTTTGATAATCTCTATATTTTTTAATAGTTGTTTGGATTAAATCGCCTCTTGATAGGCTTCGATTATCGGCCTTCGATCGCTTCTTTTAGAAATTCGAACGATCATAGTATTATACTCGCGCTTTGCTCGCTATAACTTTACACTCTATAAAAATGAAAGCTTGTTCATTCGGCAAATCGTCGTGTCGTCCTGCAATACCTTTCAAGTTCGACGAACGATTTATAGTGTCGTAAAAATAGTTTCGTGATAATTGTAATTATATTGTTAAACAATAATAATTTTAACATATTCATAAACTAAGAATAGTATTTATTACATAGTAATAGTAGTTAATGAATAATACAATTCAATACAATCCGTTAAAGAAAGTTTTTATGTGTAACTTAACATACTGACAAAAGTTTTTATAAAAGTAAATTTATTCACAAACGTTTATTAGTCAGGTTCTTCTAATACATTGTATACACAAGTCATATCCAAATGTACTTAGGTTCTGAAATGAGAAAAAATTTATCACCACATCTGAAATAAAATTTAATAGAGAATTAATTTTGCAGATGATGTGCAACAGTCCAATTTCATCCTTTTCTTTCAATAAATACCAGTCTTTGATAGACAAAACATTTCTTTCTTTAACGATTTTACTGTTTTACTTGAAGAATAAAATGTATGAGGAACAATAATTTTATTAAATATTGTAGAAAATAAAAATTCTCTATGTCATATTTTCTTACAAGCTGTAAATTTCTTTAAATTGCGAAACTTTCTTATAAAGAGATGACAAAATAGGATTATTGACTCTGCCAATTAAGTATGTAAATAAAAGAAGTAACTTCAATTTTTAAAATGACAAATTTTAAAATAGTATTTAGATCATACAGTACTTCTTTAAACGTCATGCTTGAAAACGCATCGCAAATTTCCGTGTACTAAACAGACAATGACCTGGTGTTTTTTATCATTTGTTTTTTTGAAAATCCTCATACATTTGTACAAGTGTATATACACATAAGGGGTTCACTTCTGCCGTATCGACGAGACTCTCGTGTGGCACATCAATAAGAGCACGTATATAATAAAAAATTAACTCTACCACAACGCGCAGTGATTTCATCCCTATGCTATGCCTTCCTCCGTTTTCCGTATCGCGGTATACCTTTTACTTTTTTTTTTATTTACTGGTCAGTCGATAGACATTTACAGAGCTTATATACGTATATATTACAGTAGACGATGAAAACAGTCAGGATGCAATTATTCAGCAATAATATTAAGTTTTGAGTATATGTATGTTATTTTGGCATGTACAATAGGGCATCTAATAATTTTTTTTAATTATCTTATTGTGCTTTTAGTATTTGTTGTTGCTACCGTCAAGTTAATTAATTAAAATTTTTTTTTAATATACAAAATTTGACCAGTGAATCAAACTTATTATAAATATCACTATTTATGTAACTTGATAGTTTTGCACTATAGTTATACATTTATTCATATAGAAGTCAGAGGATGATAAACTTATTTCGTATTATATGATTTTTAGTTTGTTGTTGACAAACATGTTTATTGCATCTTGATTGTTTTCTTTTTAAGTTCATATTTTAATACATAGCTTAAAACCATGAAACATAAATGGTTGACTACTTTGGCAAAAAGATATCTCTAAAAATAGATTAACCAGATTCATAAATTCACAATATATTGATATTTATACTTAAAAAAAGTTTTATGTAACAGGTTCAAAAAATCATTAAACTAATTTTTAGAGAAATCTTTGTTCGAGGTATAATAAATGGCAAATTATGCAGAAATACTTATAAAATATACTGATATAAATATAAAACTAATTATTAACATTATGCAATAATCAACGAGAGAAATAAACAGTAAAAAGCTCGTTACTAGAGCTTATGTATCATATAAGATTGTCTAAATTATCGGTGTTTCCTTAGAAAAACTTTCAAAACTTGTTTTACAAGATCGAACGAATCACTTTCATCATAATAATATAATTTATTAACCAATTTTAGAAGTTCTTTCGATAAAAATGTCAATTATAAACGAAGATTCTTAACTAATCAAAAAATACAACTTAAGCACTTTTGAAATACAAGCTAATATTTGTGTTCGCTTACTCTTTCGGCATTGAATTTTACAAGTAATTATAAAGTATATATTTATATATTTACATTTTCACGTCCCTTAAAAATCTAGTAATGCTCTATAAGGAAAATTCATTAAGTCATACTATTATAAATGCGGTTCCTGCACACTTCATCGCTCAGAGACGTTTCTAACTATATTGCTACCGAAAAATATTTCCTATTTTCAGGAGAAATTTTCATTTTTCTTGTTCGTTTTACAAAAAAAATGCATTATTTCGTGTTTGAAGAACTCTAAAAATAATACTGAATATGCAAATTGATTTAACTTTTGAAGTAATGACATCCAACAATTGGTTTACTATCATCATATTTATTCGTTGTTTATTTTAAACATTTAGAATCAAATTTTAATGTAGTTTAAAAAATTAAAATAAATTTCAAAACAATTGATGACTATTCAACAAATTGTTAATGAAAATTTTTTTAACCATTTAATTACTTTTGTCATTAATGCTATTTCAATTATTGAAATAGAAGTAAAATACATTATTGCTACAAAGAGTAGTTCTAAAAGTTAGAAATTTTCGTATAAATCAATTACATAAAATTATTTGCGGAAGTGCACATACCTAATTCTTATATAATCAGAATGTGTAAAATAAGAATACCGATAAAGTAATATTGATCGTCAGAAAATAAATAAATAATTGTACAATCAAACTTGCTACATCGTTAAAACATGTAAATTTCCATTTAACTTGACTTCGTGAAACCAATTAGACCCACTACTAACGAATCCTCTCAACAAACAAGATGCGTGATTTTCACAACGTGGCAAAATAATCGTATTCATACTTTCGACTTACCGCGACTATCGCCACAACTTTAGGAAATGTCTCGGAAGCTGAGATTTGTTCTCTTGTAAGGCACGGAGTATTTACACGTGAGACACGTCGCTCGTGTTTATCTCTCTCCCTCTCCCTCGTCTCTTCATCTGCATTTTTACACACAATCGTCGCGCGCCACTTGCACCCGCCGTAGTTCATAATGTAGCTCGCGCGAAACAATTGCACAGCCCATTGGGAAATCAACAAACAAGGAAAATGCACTAGGAACTTGCAATGCAATCGGGCTGAAGGTCCAGGGTCGCTCGAGCTGCCAACCCCCGTGGAAAATATCTCTGGATCGTAATATACACGCAATCTTTAGAAATACTGATTTTTTTAGTCTTTTTTTGTAATTGTAAGTGAATTAAACGTTAAAGTGACGATTTTATTGAGTAAGTTTGCATCGATTTGATTTTTCCACTGGGATTCGTAACTCGCGGAGTTTGCTAAGTCTGAATGAACTTCTGCATTCGTCGGATCGACGCGTTTTATAACGATGTCTTCAATAAGCATAGTTTCTCTTTTAAAAAGCTTACAATTTATTGTATTACATTTGAAAAAAAATTCTCAGAATTTGCAACAAACAATAAGTACAAATACATGAATAAACTACAATAATCTGGTTTTTCATGCTCATGCGAAATTCAAACTCTCAGATTGTTCTCAATTATCAATAATCAAAATTTCTTTCTTATAAAACTTAGCATTCATTTTAGTATATAAAACAGAAAATTCTTAGAATTTGCAACAAAGAACAATTAGAAATACATTATTAAAATACAATAATCGAGTTTTTCATACTCGCAAGAAAGTCAATCTTTGAGATCGTTCTCAATTGTCAATGATTAAAATAGAAAGTTCCTTCTTTCCTCGTAAAACGAGTAGATCCGAAAATCACAAACCGGGCGCGAGGAGAACAAAATCACGTGGTTCTCTTTTTCTCCCTCCACCGATTACACAGTACACGATTCTGCGCGATAATGATTTGTTTCTCTTTTGTTCCTTTAAATAATCGCATCACCACCTCGACTTTCCTCGCCGCACGCTGGTATAAAAAATATTTAGGTTTATATGATACAACACTATGACTATTCCTGCGTCACGGACGCGCACATTTTTTTTAATTACAACCTGAAACGCATTTTCAATGCGCGCGATTTTTAATCTTACTTATCACTCTTTTTCTCTTTGTTTATTTCAAGTGTTCTGTTTGCTTTCTCTTCTTTTTTTTCAACACCTTTTTCTTTACAATAAACGACTAATTGTTCTATTGTTTATACTGCAGACAATCGTCCTGAATCTTGACTATTTAATGTAGTACCAGCAATTCGTTAATTAAAGAAATGTCGAAAATCACGATTCGCATAATTTCGATATAATATTGAATGGTATTTGTGGCAATCACAATGCCAGTGATCGACAAATATAGAGCGGAAAAGTTGAGCTCTACAAAGAAAACAATTGCAAGCTTCTTTTGCAGGTCGGAAAGACGCGTTATTGATCCTTCTGCTCTATAACGGTTTTTACTACCAGTCGAACGTCCTATATGCCAATACTACGTGACTTACGACATTTCTTGGCGAGTATAATAGGTAGTAATGCCATTCGCTAAATTGCATAACGAACGAACATTGTAGAATTCGCATTTTTCTCGTGCGCAAAGTTCGCGAGAGTCAAATTGCCGGAACAAGATCAAATAAATCCAACTAGAGGAGTAATAGAGCTACTTAAGTATAATCTACGTAGTATACAATGCGACGACTTTATGTATGTATGTATGTATGTATGTATGCATGTATATGTATGTATGCCTATATATATATGTATGTATAACGTCGAGTGGAAAGTGCCGAGAGAGGATCTCGGGAGGATTTCCCTCGGGAAAAATTCGTTTGACTCCGCGCGTAATATATTATACCAAGTTTTATACTGCGCGCGACTCTCATTTCTCATCATTTGAAATGAAAATCGAATGGCATTGTGCAATCGCGTTTCCCTTCTCTCCTCATTTTTCGTCGTCGTCGTCGACGGCAAAAACCGAAAGTTTGCCGACCCGCGCTCTTTTTCCTTTTATCAAACGCATCGTATATAGGCGTCGCGCAGTTCTCCTTTTCGACTTTCGCGTCTCAAGCGATCTCCGTTGCATTCGCACGCGCGACAGCGCCATGACTTTGTCTTCCTCTCGTGGATAGAAAAATATGTTCTCTTCGCGTTACTTTTTCTCGATTTTTTGATTCGATGAAATATCAAAGGACTTCCGACGCACCAGCCAGCAGTAGTATAATGTTAGTGTAATGTAGCCACGGGCAAGTATCTATAGATAAATATATTTGGATAACAATCTGGATAAAAAAATATCTTTGTTAAAAACTATCTGTACAGCACAAGAACGCTCACGTTTAAATAAAATAAAGGTTAGATAACTATTTAATACAGTAAGAGAAAAATTTATCTAGATACATGTCTATCTATATAATACGTTATCTAGATAAATTTGATCTAAATAAAGTTTAAAAATAAATCGTTTTAATTTGTTTATATGGATAACGCATTGTATCAAATAAACATGAATTTATCTAGATAAAAAAATGTAATCTGGATTAGCATTTTTATTAGATAATTTACCTCAATAACACTTTATCTAGATAAATTATCTCTTTTTACAACATTATTTAAAAGGCATTGAATGAAAAATAGCCAGGAAATATTGTTAAAACTGTCTAGACACATTTTTTAAAGACCATAATGTTACCTAAAATACTTAAATAACCATTAATCTTTCGTACTGCACCCATGACTGACACAATATAACGCACCCTCGTCGCGCGAATGCAACGCTCCGTCCTACAGCTCGCATCACGATTATACATATCACTTATCAATAAGTCACTATATGAATATTCCTCGCCCTACATCTGCCCCAATCGTTTTAAGCACCTTGAACCGCATTTTAAAAAATAATTCTCGACGATCGCTTAGAATCTAATATAAATTTTCCTTCTTTTCTTCTTTTTGTTCATCGTATCGCTCATGTTCATCCCTTTTCCCTCTCTTCCCCCATCGTAAGTGTATATATATATATAGATCGTGTCCCGAATCACCTCCTCGACGTTTTGCCCTCCCAGAAGCAAATATCCCGCGGAGTACACACTCGCGTCGCGCACTTTCTCTCTCTCTCTCTCTCCCTCTCTCTCTCGCGCGTATAAAGTGTATATATACACGTATATATCCGAGTCCCTCTTTTTTCTTTCCAATGCGATCATTAGAGGAAGGTGCAGCGACGCGTTTTTGGCACTTTGTGGCCCAGCTGGAGGCGGCTGGGCGCGGGTGCGTAGCACTAGACGGCGCAGCCCTTGCGCGTGCCGTACAGGACCTTGAGCTCGGGCACGATGATCTTCTTGATCAGGATGTTGGTCTTGGCGGTGAGGGTGTCCCGGTAGTTGTCCTTCTTGAAGATCTTGATGCCGGGCCGGTGCACCAGGAAGGCGTTGTCCACGATCAGGAAGTCGTAGTCGAGCACGCACAGCGCGTAGCCCTGGGGGATTGGAGATGGTTGTTAGTGAATTTGCTCTTTTGGGGGGGTTTCATTTTTGTTTATTTGGAGAACATGCTTGTAGGTGAGGTATGGATTGTTCGATTCTTTCTGTTTTTTTTCGACTTTACGTAACTTTTAAAATAGAATTACTTTTTCTCTGGCGAGTTGTAAGAAATCTATTGATAGCATATTACTGTAAACGTATACTTCTATAAAAAGAATTTAAAAAAGACATGTTTTATTTAGTAAGATACTGAAAAATAATTTAAATATAAAATTAGAATTTTATAGAACTTTGAAGAATTTGTGTTCAAGTTCTTTATTGAACTATAATTATTAAATTATAATAAGTATTTTGTTGCTGAATTGATCTACATTCTACAATTAGCAAGTTAAAAATAATATTAAATTTTTAGAAAATATTGTTCTAAGGCACAAATATTTTAATATAGAATTTATATAAGTTGATCAAATTACATATTTCTTAAATTGCTTTTATTTCTGATATTACTTATAACATTATAACATCTTTTACACATATAGAATTTTTTTATAAACCGGGAAAATTTTTTGACATCTCCATTTGTATAAAAGGAAACTGAATCAACGGGTTTAATGCAGAATTATTATATCACACACAAGTAAAGTATAAATGAATGAATATAGAAAATAAAGGATTCGATTTTTCGATATAATATTGTACAAGATTGCGTTACAAATACAACTCAATGAAATTCAAATGTATATTTACAATGATAATGTAAGCCCGTTACGCGATAAGTTTTATATCAATGAAAGAAATTTAAAAGAAGCACTATTCAATACAGAAAAATTTAATATAAAATTTCATCAAAGATTCTTTTTATTCATCAGAATTCACTAGCTATTCTCAATTTTTCAAGCTCGTAAAATTTTAATTATCCCTCGTACGCTTCATTGACTTATGATAATTCAGACAACAGTAAAAGAGTTTTATTCCTCGAGCCGAATAAGTGACCAGAATCGATTTTGCTGTTAAATTTTATGATTTTCACCGGAAATGGTTGAAAAATGGAAAGTAGATTCGTAAATTCTTTTTCACATGAATGCAAATTTCTACAAAACGTCCTTTTTGTTTTTTTTTATTAAGGTAAAATTTTACTTTTAGTCGTAAAATCGATTTTTCGCATAAATATATCATCTGTATTGTATTTTTACAAAATAAAAAAAATACAATATTTTAATATATTTTCTTCTATAAAGTGATTGCTTTTTAATTTGTATGCAACTGTTTGATATGCGACTTATTTACTCCATCATAGGGATTTTAAGTAAAGTATACCCAGGATAAATATGAACCAAACTATAGATGCGGGTACTATTTATAGTTCCAAATGATGGTCCTTACATTTTTATTTTAAAAAATCCTTGTTTATCGATTAATGAGTATTAGAATCTACAGTACTCGACAACTTTTAAATGCCACACTTGCCCTTTGGAAGTGATATATGAAATACTAATAAATAACTATTTAAAATTAGAACCACATTTGATAGGATTTGCAATGCACTATTAGAAAATTTACTCATTCAAAGTTAAAAGGACCGGGAAAGAAGTTTGGATTTTCAAAGAATTCGAATTATCAAGTTTTGAATGAGGACTGTTTTGTCATTTGGTGGCGCCAACATGGCAAAGGGGTAACAACATTACGGGTATATCTGTGTATGTTAGTAGGATGCTCGCGCACGTATATATAAATATTTACGCGCACAATGCTTTTACCCACATGTCACACTAGCGCCACCAAACGACAGAATAGCTGTCAATATTGATCCAAAATCATAACAAATAATCGAAAGGAGTCGACAAATTCTGGGATGGAAAAGCATTCAAATCATCAAAACGCACTTCAAATCATCAACTTTAGTTAACATTGGTTAACCCCTATGTCAATAACCAATATAGCCGCATATCGCTGCACAGTTATTTTATTCATTGGCTTTTAGGACTTTTATACTCATCATTTCTTTAGCACTGAGGGTAAGGACCAAATTTTTCGTAACAGATATACCAGTTAGTAGATGCAAAGCTTCTAGATTTGAGATGCAGAGTCAAACTTATGACCGGAATACACAAATTGTTTACAATAAGTACTCAGATAAGTGGTGGGTACCCTGGTTATATCGAGAATAGATATGTGTACTTAATCACAATTTTTTTAGCTTTAAGGTGAAGACCAAGTTTTTCACAACATATTTATCATCTAGAAGGCTCAAAGCTCCTCGATTTTGAGTTATTGAGTTCAACCTCTGACCGGAACCCGGTTATTGCCATAAGGGTACAATATATAGCACAGTAAAAAGGATTACTTGTTTTAAGAAGAACATTTTCTTAAAATAAGATGCAACAAATTTAAGTACACGTTTTTACTTATTTTAAGACATGCTGAAAAGTTTCTTATTTTTAGAAACTTATTTTCTCAATTTAAGAAATTTCTCTAAATGTGAGGTTAGGTTTTCGCCTTTATTTATTTGTTCCTTTGAGATTCTACAAAAGATCAAGTGCCAAAAACTGTATAAAAATTATCTACTATACTTTGAATACCATTTATTTTCTTATTTCAAAAATATCGTATGGTCTTGGTCTCACGTAGCTCTACAAACCTCGTCGAAGTCAAGAGTTTCGTGAATTTTGTGGCGACCACAAGATCCCGCGAAATACGTAAATTTTATTTCTTAATATAAGTAACTATGTTTCTTACTTTCTTATTTTAAGTACAGATTTCTTAAAATAAGTAAAATACGCGATTTCGTTACTTGTTTTAAGAACGAAAAAAATTTAAGTTGCAACAAAAATAAGAAATCCTATTTATTGCGAGGGAACGATCAGAGACCGAGAAGAAAACTTGGAACCACCGAAGAAGAAGAAGACAAAGAAACACAATAAAAAATCCACTATACCTGGGTCATCTTGTCGCTCTTGCCCTCCCAGCTGAGCCGCTCGTCGTAGAGGGGATCGTCGTTGGTGCCGATGTAGATCGGCTCCCAGTGTATGAAGCTGCCGGTGCGCTTGCCTATGTGAAAGACGTGGAGGCCCTGGGTCTCGGGGGCCTCCTGCCACTCCTTGCTGCGCGGCACGTTGTGGCAGCCGGCGCACAGCTTCTTGTGGAACGGTATAGACGTGCCCGCCTTCAGCATTTGCATCTGCAAGAATGCGCGTTTCACGGAGGGCATTAGATTGGTTGTGGGTGTGTACTCTCGAATGAGAGGTGTAAAGATGAAAACACGTGGGGTTAATTGATGAAAATGTAACGTGCTCGTGTAGGCTTCATGCCGATTTTGGGTGGAGTTTAGAAGTTACTTGGTTGAGAAATGTAACGATTTTACACAAATTCATAGGATTATTATAAATGTTTATATTTATTTTTGGGATTCGACAGTATTGGCTATTTATATATTTTGTTTTGATGCAAAAGTGGTGGTCCTCGAGGTAAACGGCTCAGAGTAAATCGTTTAATTCTTTTTTAAATGTTTATGCTCAAGTACAAATCGAGGTCCCTGTGGTCGACTATTCCATGTCGCTACGGTAATTTAATCTATTTCTTATTATTCTCGCAGCAACTTTATTTTAAAGATTTCCTGCGAATTCGACGATTTCACATAGGATTGAGATCGATTTAAAAAACCAGTGCTTGACTGATTTCCTCGGTGATTAACTCGTTGTTATGCACTTAATTTACGTTGAAGAGGTGAATTTTATTGCAGACATAGTGTTAAACATAAACTTAATTGCTATAGTTTGTTATTGAATTATTGTATTTTAGTGGTATTATGCAGCTTTATCTAAGGCTGTTTAAGTCATTCTCACAAAGTTTTATTATCAAGGAAGTAATGCTAAAGTATTGTGCCAGCATTATGTCGTTGCGCATTTCCTTCAATTTTCAAGTAATTGCAACATTTATAGAAAGCTTAATTCTAAATTTAGGTGATACTTTCTTAAAATATTTAATTGACAAATTATTATATTCTATTCAGTACAACTTATGAATTATATTACACAATAATAGGAATTTTTCATGCACCAGTTATTTTAAAAACTAGTGTGGAAAAGTCCAGTAACTATAATATTGTGCGAGTATTGCTGTATATAATGACTATTTACAATTAAAGCTGGTTAAAATGCGAATATAGGTTTATGAGTACTGAGATATTGCATTTGTTCATGTGCAATTTTCTATCTGAAACTTTTGTTACGTAATGCTGATGTAAATAAAATTTAATTAATAATAATGAATTTTTTCTATTTCATTGTTGCGATTCTGTCCGTAGGTATGTATAAAATGCAAAAGATAAATTACTTCGGTCAAATATGAAATGAATAGATTATAGATTTTAAGACAGAGTAAAAGTTAACGATGAATTACAAAAAGCATTTATTAAAATGTATGTATTAAAAAAGAACCAATTGATCATATTATTATTTATGATATAATTACAAGAATTTAATTTATTGTTTTCTCTGTCCAAAATTTTTATTGATAATAATAGTAAGAGCTTTGTAATCATTATAATATTTATAAAGTGCAAAAATAATATAAAATAATTCAAGTCGCACGTTCAAAAAGGAAGATGTAATTACCGTATCCTTATAAAAATGTGACGATTTTCTTGGACAGTTTCTGAGTATTTTTGTTTAAAATATTATTTAACTAACAGATACTACTCTTCCAAATAAAATACATAGTGTTGATTAAAATGACACTTATTATACAAACTTACATTTTCAAAATAACCAGTTACTTATCTTACAATTATCTTTTCCTTAACACATACGGATCAGCACTGTAACTACCAAGCAACCAATTATTTTTTAAAAAAGAGTCGACTACTAAACGTTTATCATATTTTCTTATTTTACATAAGGTCTTCAAGTATTTTAAAATTGTTTTCTACAAAAAATTAGCATTTTTAACAAAATTGGCCGAGAACTGCAGTCAAAGCATTTCATTTTCTACCAGGATAATTTTAACTATACACTGTTATACACCGAGAGAATTTTCTGATAATTATTGTGTTAAATACGATAAACACGAAATATTCTGCTTTTAAGGGAAATATTATTTCGATTATAGCAAAAATGTGAAAAGTACATTGATACACGATAAGAATTAACATATTTCTATTATAATTTTTATAACGCATCGTGGTCATTTTTACGGTGAATCAAAGTAACTTTTATTGCTTTTTAGAAAGTATTAGAGTAAGAAATCTTTATCGTACCTTCTACGTCGATTTTCATTCCATAAATGGATGCTAAAATCACGGTAAAAACCATCTCGGTAGGTATGTGGTGAAAATCATCAGAAATTAATGGTAAGATTTTACAAACACTATCGTATTTTTTACCGTGCATACCGTGCAAATCAGAATTGCCTATATTTACCGTATTTATCATGGGAAATTTATTAGAAAATTCACTCCGCATAGTTGTATATATTCTTTATATTGGAACAAATGCAAACACTCCCGTTGCGGCAGTGATGAGCAACTTTCAACTTATTCTAAGTGAAATTTAGAATAATTGAAATTTACCGTAAAATAAGTGAAATTTAACGTAAAACAAGTGAAATGTAGCATACAATAAGTGAAATTTAACTTAGAATAAGTGACATTTAATGTAGAATTACTGATATTTAACACTAAAACAGTGAAATATTAAGTAGAATAAGAGAAATGTAAGTAAAGTAAGTGACATTTAACGTAAAATAAGTAAAAATTAACGTAGGATAAGTATGAGATATATAAAACGTATAATTACTGAAATTTAACTCTAAAAAAGTGAAATGTAAAGTAAAATAAGTGACATTTAACATAAAATAAGTAAAATTGAATGTGAGATGTAGCGTAGAATGACACTAATTTAACGTATAATAACTGCGATTCATCGTAGAGTTACTGAAATTTAACGTAGAATAATCGAAATTTAACTTAGTAAACACAAAATTCTTGAATACATCCTAAAACTTTATTTAAAAAACATATTTAAGAATTCCGCGTGCACTGAGACCAGAAACCCCACCGGATTCAATCCAAGAAAGCAACATTCATCATACATCGAGTAAAACATCGCTGAATGCAATTCAACCAGCCGCAAGAATGCAATTTCACTGACCAGTCTCGTCTTGTTGGCGGGCGGCTGGCTCTTCTCGTCCACCTCGAAGATCGACAGTACGAAGACCTTGGGATTGGGCCTGAGCAGGGCCGGCTGGTCGTTGCGCCTGACCATCTCGAGGAACTTGGCCGGCAGCTCGGGACTCGGATAGAGCTCGATGTCGCTGGCGAGGAGGTAGCGCGTGGGCGCCGACTCGCGCGCCACGTTCCGACCCACGTTCACCGGGTAGAGGAGCTTGCGCTCGCTCTTGTACATGCGGGCGACGCTGACGTTGGCCCAGGGCGCGGGCCGGCTGCAGTTCGCCCGGTCCGAGGCGACCTTCTCGCCCGAGGGGATCTGAAAGCACAACAGGGGTGTTTTTAGGGGGATAGGTAGTTTGATATAGCGATGGCTTGTGTGAAGGCGTGGCGGTTGGGTTTGAATTGTTCGGGGGATCTTTGGGGGAGCTGATTCGTGAGTAGCGAGCTATTTTTAAAAATCATTTTTCGATTTATTTCAAGTGATTGAAAAATAGATTTTTTTTATTCTTTTTTTCAAATCTCTAATGATGTCTTTAGTGCGACGGTTGAGTAGGAGAAGAAACTAACTCAGTTTACGCTTGAAGAAGAGACTAACTCAATAACCGCGTGAAGAATTAGGGTTAACAGATATTATATGGGCAAATCCGCAAAACTTTCTTTTATCATCTTCTAAAAATTGTAATTTGGTTTCCTGGTAAGTCACGTGACTGAACCGGCGCTTAAACTTTTTGTTTTGATGCCAAGAAATGGTTCTTGATATCTTAATAAGGTACATGGAACTTATTAAAATATCAGAACTTATTAGACAGTAAAACAATAAAGCCTTGCTTTAGTAATGTGCCTTATCTGTTTGTTTCATTACCGCTTACTATATGAATTATTTATTATTATTTTTTCTGAATTTTTGAATCGGCTTTAAACGCCTTTAAAAAGCTTACGCCAAGTCCGACCGTATTTGTTATACCGATCGGTTGATTGATTTCTGCTACATGACAAAGTTCTAGCATGTTTCTCCGTAACTTTATTTATACCATCAAATGTATGGCACAAAAATCATTCGCAATACTCATTAATCGGATATATCCCTAGCAGACTATTTTCTATTCTAAAAATGAAAACGCACTAAGTGGAACACGTTTCAGGGGTGTAAAGGTCGTTGAAAGCAAAGCGACAACGATTCTCAACATGATTCCGCCAGAAGAGTTTTTTACGATCTTTGTTGAAAATATAAGAGTTTAATTTGCTCCATAATTCTATAATTGTGACGTGTACGATAAAAATTTTGAAGTTTTACATCGGTAAACACAAGGGTATTACCAAGTATTTAGTCAAAAAATTTTCAAATTGATTGCTTTTAGAACAAAGAATTTTTTATAAATTCATAAAAAACTAATTTTTTGAAATTTTAAGGTGCTTTTTCGTTAAAAGAACAGCCATTGCAGCTTATTCTTTATTTATTTATTAAAAAATACAAATACTTACAATTTTTCTGTAACGTATATCGCTTTAATAAATAAAAGTGTGAAAAAAAACAGTTCGTTAAAACAGTCGGTAAAGTTATTTTCTTTTATTAATAGAAGTTTGTAAGTTGTTCATGATATTTTGTAGTAGTTAGAGCTTTCGTTAATGGCGTAAAATAAGAGAGAGCAAGAAAATTGCCGTCCAACTATTTAAAATACTTCGAGAACTTCGTCTTTTAGTAATACTCAGAACTTCTAATATGTTTAGCCTTTCTTTGTCATTGAATTTTGAAGAACTTCGGTTTATTCTACTGCAACTTTGTGATTTGACTATTGCTTTTGTCTTTATACTATTTTTTCAAATTTATTTTTAAATATAAATTGTACATCTTAAGGAATAAATAATTTCTAAAACTCCCTTAAATTATTTAAATAAACTAAAGTTATAAAAAATAATTCTAAGAAAATTTCTTTTAATTAACTTTTTTTACAAAATTAGGTATACTCCAACGATGTTTCTCAGAAATCATAACATTTTTGAGTGATGTATTCGAGGATGTATTTCACTTTTAAATTCTAAGTTTTACTTAAGGAGGTTCGACCTATACAGTCCCAACTACAAGTTTTTTAGGCTGCTTTTTTAATTCTTATTTTTATTAGTAATTTTGTGCTTATTAACTTATATTGTTCAAGTTAAATAGAAAAATAATTGCAGTATTTAATTAATGAAACTTACTTATTGCTATTTGCATATTAAACGGGTGCGAAATTAATTTTCACAAACTTTTGACTTATGTGCTCAACTCGGGCAGTGTAAGAAATTGTTCTCAACTTTAACATACCGCGCAAATTAATAATGGGACTTTAGTCAAATTTCAACATTTTACAAAAAATATTGATTATATTGCATATATAATACTTAAAGCATGTCATAAATAAAGATAACATTTGAAAAATATAAGAAATATACTTTAGAACTAATCGTTCTAAAAATTTGCATGTGCCTTCTTGAAGACTTTAACTAGAATGTCTCAAGATTTCATAGTTTTTTCTCTGTTTTGAATTCAGATAAGAAATGTATACAAGGTCTAGTTTTAAATTTCTTTTGAATAATTGATCTTCAACTTATTAAAATAAAGGTGAAATTTAACTTGTCATATTTAAAAAGGCTTTTTCGTATATAGCAAGTTAACACTAAAAATATACTTGCTACGCATTTAATGTCCCCGTTAATTCAGATGTCTGATAAACATTTTAACATTGTAATCGAGCTAAAACCTTATTTTTTATGACAATGAAACTTTGATCCACTTTTTAAAACTAAATGTTATTTTTAGTACTTCCTAAATAATTATTTCTTAAATAAACTAACTTTTATATAAAATAACTTTTGTGTTCGGTCAAAAATACTACAAATAATTATAATGTTTAAAAATATATGTATATATTATGCATACTTTATTAATCAATATTTTACCATGAAAGAAAGATCTTTTGTTTAATCTCGCCCCTTTATCACTCGTATCATTAGTTACACAAGATAAAATTGGTCTATATTTTGGGTGAGTCAAAACAATGACAGTATCTAAATAGATCGATCTATCTCACCTTGTTAAGCCATATACTGTTTTATCTCAAAAAGTACATGCTCGACATATGGTAAAAGATAATCCTACAGGATAGCAAAGAAATTTTTTTAAGTCTTTGATATTAAAATGTTCACCCTTTTTCCTCTTGATTAAAAAAAAAGTGAAGAATACTATGAAAATATTGCATCCTTTACAGAAGAATGACTAGAATTATTCAATATTAAAAAAATTAACAAATTTAAGAAAATATAAATTAAAGTAATCATTTTAAAATACAACTAAAATCGTAAATAACGACGTGTTATATGTATATTCAAAATTTATTCCTTATTTAGAACTGCAAGAATAACTAATCGAAAAGTTTCGGATCTATTGTCTGTAACAATGCAGTATGAAAATAACTTTGATTGACACGATTGTCAATGCTCTTATTGCAGGCAAGCCGAGGGGTATACATTTTTTATACCTGACGGCATTCGAAGCTTACGAGAACCTCGTACCACGCACACCAAGTAGATAAGGTCTGCGCCTAGTAAGACGGTCAAGTTAGTTACGAAAACTTTTTAATTCTTCATTCGACGCTTTACGCCACAACAATAAAGAATTGCGTCAATCAAAATAATTTTCATGCTCTAAAAGATAATGGTAAAAAAATTCTAAACTCGTTTTTTTTGTATCACGCTGTAACAGCAAAAGTCTGTACTTTAAACCAGAATGCACATACATCCGTCAATCACTCAATTTTTAAACTTGTTGCTTGTTCGCTCGCCGAGCTATACTATACATTTTGACCTGTGCTCGTTTAAAAATAAAGGAGAAATCACTTTAGATGGAAGAAAGCGTTATATTTAAAAAGATTAAACATTTATAGGACCATAATGTTTTAAAATTAGCTATTCAAGTACGTGACTGCAGTTGGTGACAATCACTTTTACTGCGTACAACATTAAAATCTAAACTCTTTTTTTAATATTAAGGTATAAAACAGAAATATTTCTATTTGATAGTCAATTACGTTGTTGCTCTGTATAGTTATATGACAATAGGAAGTCATAAAACATTAGCTTAAACCCGTAATTTACAAATATTAAAGATAATAGTTTTGTTTGTGTTTTATTTACTTTCATAAAATATGAATGCCACACCGATCGTGACATATTTCCTATTCGAAAAAAAAATTAAATTAAATGTATATTCTACGGATAACATATACAATGAGTTTCTCGATACACTTATATCGGAGATTTCCTCGGGCGATATTGCGTTATATAATATTGTTATTTCGATTTAAAAGCCCATTCATTTATTATATTATTATCGATGTTTCTCAATGGACGATAATGACTGCGGAAACCGTCGCCGCCGTTGTCGTCCGCTCGCGCGCGGCGCCGATTTTCACGAGGATTGCGCCTAGACTATTTGCGTTTCGTCGACTGATTTCGCTGATGCAATTTAATAATTGACTCTCCGCGCGGCTCCTGCTTTATTGCTTCTGTTTCTCGAGTTATACACTTTCGTTGTGAAATGCAGGAGTACGCTCTTGGCTCGCTCGTAAAGTATTAAGCTTGAAGTATGAGAAAATATGTTTTTTTTTATTTCTCGTATTTTAAGGTTGTAATCACAATTCCGAGTTAAGGTTGTTTGCTCCGTTTTATAAATTAATTTATTTTCATTTACAAATTTTGTTTGTATTCCTAGTCACTTGAAACTAGGTAGAGTAGTGCGCATTCCATAGCCAATTATGTAGATGAATTTAATGTATATACATACATCCTTATATTAAGAGATATTATTTATTTATTCAGAATTGTAGCATAATGTTTCGTTATAAAAATTCTTATTATAAAATTAAATTTCAGTTTAAAAATCTATTTATCATTTAAAGGAAATAAAAACTGAAGCAGATATGATAGACCGAATCATGAATATTTGATTAAGTGTAATTGGACTAAGATCAGAATATTTTTTCTTTTTTGTACCCAATTTCTGAATGAAGAATAAGATGCTTTCAATTTCAATAAGTACTCTTCAGTAGGCAAATTAACTTCAACTTAACCTCTTTCTTACCAGTATTTTTAATATTTGTCAGCAATATTCTTGAAATATTATAATATTGGCTATGCCATATTTTATAAATAAATTGGCAAATGGTCTCTTATTAATTCGTAAAGCAAAATTCGTAGTACGAACGATAATATTTCATATTAAAAGTACGGTTTTATGATTGTATGAATACAAAGTGTACTTCTAACGTATAATTTTGTAAGCGATAATATTTATAAAAAAATAATATCAATCTAAATGTATTAACGTATTTAATGAAACTTGTTTTAAAAACTGCTTTCTATAAATAGCTATTATACTATTGCAATTCAAAACTAATACTTATTACTTATAGCAACGTATCAAAACTAACATTTAAATGCATTAATTATGAATTCTTTATTTCTATATACTTAGTATTAAGAATGTACGTATACATACACAAAAAAAGAACATTGGAAAATGCAGTAAATTTTTTACATAGGTCTATTTATTTATAATTTTTACACAAAAACACAACTACACACTGCGAACTAACAAAAAACAGACATTCAGTCATTAAACATCCGTACGACATACTTTCAACTGATCCGGATGAATAATAAAGGAGTTTGTAATTGAAAAAGATCGATTCGTGGAAGAAAGTTTTATTATGCTTCTCGGTACTTAGTGCGCGTGCTAATCGCTGAGTTCGTGACAATGATAACTACCACAATCTTTCAGATTTCCTCTTCGAGCACGATTCGAAATACTTTAATACCTTGTCTGTATATATTATTCAATACAGTCTCTACTTTACTTTTGTCATCGAATAACATTTGTTATTTATATAAACAAAACTTTATTACTCGTAAAAAAAGAAGAAAAATATACTCTATCGATTCCATATACTTTAATGATCCTTATAATTATTATACACGAATTCTCCGAATCCTTATAATTATCACACGAATGTTATTCAACATTGAAAGTTAACTAGAGACTATATTGATTACTATATGGAGAAGGGGCGTAGAAATGCCTAAGCACTCTATAGATATTCTTAAGAGTAAAGTATATCGAAAGCTTTATGAAAATTAAAAAAAGAATGTTTTTTCATAATTAAAAACATTATTTTTTGGGCATGATACATATTTGTATGTCTGTTCATCGTGCTAAAATACTGAAATTTGTTTTCTTATATGTTTTTTAATAAGTTACAAAGTTACAAAATTCAAATTTTAAACATACATGTAAAATCGGATGCAAATATATTTTAATGCTTAGTCGAAAGAAACTTGTAATTGGTATTTGCGATCAAATTTAAATTTACAAGTCTCTGTAGACAGCTTGAAGTATCAGGAAGCGGTGTAACAAAGTTTGGTTAATTGCAATTGAAGATAGAAATCAGGCATAAGGATCGCCTACTTTGAGATGCGGTCCTTCATTTTGAGGCACTTTTATTCAATCAGTTTTAGTCATCATAATATGCTTTATTGTTATTTTTACAATTTTTCTAATAAAACCAATAATACTGCCTTATTATAACAAGCATCATAATTTTTTTATGGATATATAAATCATTTATTTTGTAATTCTATCGATAAATATTTACATAAGAACACTTTAACCCTGGTAGAAACGTTCCCCATATGTTCGCCAGATTTTACTCTATTTTATAGGGAATGACCAATTTCTGCTTAAAAGTCTGGCCAGAAACCCCGCTACCTGTCGACGTTTTCTCGTCAGAAACCCGACCAACTTATGGTTAATGAATAAATAAATAAAAAATAACGTTTAACGAATTTTTATAAGTTAATAATGATTATTATGTCATGGATTTAATAGCTTATTGTTAATAGAATGCTAATATATATTTGGGATAGATTCGAAATAAAAACTAAAAACTTATTTCATTAAAAGTTTTTTTAAGGTTAGAGTTTTATAATTAAATAAAACATAAAAAAATCAAATAAATAATCGAATAAAAATTTGCATGCTGTTTTAACGCAGAAGTACTGTAATGGGATTTACATTTTCAATAATTTTTTAGGGTTATGTAAGCTATTTAGATTTTCTATAAATTTCTGGTCAGATGCTGGTTTATTTCTGGCGAACTATTAGGAAACGGATCTGCCCAATAGATCGTGAACCGACCATCTAATATGCTCAATTTTCTACCAGGGAAGTAACTATGATAATTACTAATCACTACAATTTGATTCTTTTCAGATCAGGACGATTTGTAATTTTTTATAAGGTCCATCTTTAGAAATATATATAGAATTTGCTTTTCTTAAATAAACTATTAGATGCACGCCAAGGAACCTTTATATAGATACTAAACAATCACGTGATCTCTCAAAATCCGGAAATTGGTAAAGTGGATTTTGACCTATAATTGATATTATGCAAAATTAATAACATCCTTCAAAAATATTCCTACGCTGTACTGAGAAATTTCATATATATATCCTGCTAAAGTTATATTCGAAAGCCTGTTCGATTAGGTCATATATAGTTCTCAGAACCAAATGTAACAAATCTTTGTACTCACACATTCTCGCACATACCTACGAATATACGAAAGCAAAACATTGATAATAGCTTTAGAGAGTAGGGCCCCTCGAGCACAAAGTCAGATTATGGCAGCACAGAAGAGAGCACTCAATAAAGGACTTGAAATATATTTCATTTGTAATAATTTAGAACAATGTACTAAATTCGTTACTTTATTCTAGGCTCGATAGTTTTCACTATTCATCTTCACTTTTAGCAAAAGTGCATTGAAAAACTGGTCCGAAAAGGATTCAAGAATATCTTTTATTAATAAACGCTAGTATTTATAGTATACAATATTATCAAACAAAGTTCCCGAAAATTTCAGCAAACTCAGTTGTCAACATACCAAAGCCACAACCAATTTCAAACTACAAAGCAGCCAAACAAACCCGTTCCAACCTGTCACTTCAACACTGCCCTTAAAAAGAACTCCAACACAACTCAAACTCGCCATCAGTCTCGTAAAACACCTCGATCTACAAACCGCGAGCGCGCCCCGATCTAACACAAACCAACATCGCGTCGACCGCGACGTCAGAACCAAGCCTACTACTCGTCGTCTCTCCTAATTACCCCGGCGCGGCGCGTCTCCCCGCCGCAAAGGCAAAAAAGAAACGAGATCACCCTCCTCCACCTCATCTATTACACTACACAAGTCGCATACGGTCGCGCTGGAAATGGACATGGACATGGAAATGGAAACAATTCGACGAGTTTCCCGCGAGAGACACAGAGCGATGACGCGCATGTTCGAGATAAAACTCGCGCGCGCAGCATCCTGCTGATGTTTCTTTCTCTATCTCTCTCTCTCTCACGAGTGCGCGCTTCTTTCTCTCGCGCGTGCATTAGCGTGTGTACGTGGCTGTTTAATGGTGATCGATCGAGGTCATGGAAATCGCCGCTTCTACGTGCGTGTGTGTGTTCGGTGCTCCGCTGGCACGAATTTTTGCTATCCGAGCCATGCGCGCGATGGCAGTTTTTTTTTTATTTTCACGCTCTTACGGGCACGGTGTGGGTATGTAGGTATATAGGTGCGAGCGGACGCAAGTTTTATTGGTATGCGGGTGTATGTACGTCGCGAGGGGGACAGGAGAGCAGGACGATTTTGCCCGTACTCGGCGGTTGCAGTTGGGTAATTAGTTGGCGGTGAATGGACTCGTATGTGAGAAATACGCGATGAGAGAGTATAATAGTTGGTTATTAAATGGATAATTGCGTTGGATTTGCTGGAGTCCGAAAAGGAGTTGAAGCAAAGGCGACGGTTATGCGAAAATGTGCGCTTCAAGTTTTTGTAAATGAAATAGTTAGCTTTTTATTTTGTATTTGAAAATCATTATTTTCACAAGATTCTTGGTATCTATTAAAGGTCTAGTCTTTTTTGAATTGTTAAAAACATGTATGTTATTTTTTAAAGAAACTTTTTTATTATTATTATTTATCAATATTTATTTACAACTTTATTCATTATGAAAATAAATTTTGTATTCAATTAAAAATTTATTATTCGTTATTATTCGTGAAAATATTACTATAGGATAAAATTCAAACACAATTCTTTTTATTATCAATGTCCTTAATAAGAGTAAAGAATGTAAGCTAATTAGCAATACCGATACTTAGATGTTTTTGAATGACGCCGGACTGAAGATACTTCAAAGGATACCCTATTTACGGTATCACGACATGAGGACTTTCGAAGCTATCATATCTTCTTTAAATTTTGTATGTACATAACTATCTTAAAATTTGAAAAATCACACATGAAGTGTACTTTGATATGGAGAATATTATACGAATAAAACTCATGTTAAAACCGAATTAAGTTGAATTTACAATGTAATACCTATAATTTAAAAAGTAATTAAAATATTTTTGAAGTATCGTAATATACCATCATTAAAAGTTTATTCATAAAATGTTCGCAGCATACACAGAAGTTATATATAGTGTAATAGGTTTTCATATTTTTTGTGTAAACTAAATTTACACATAAAAAAAGGTTTAATTTATTTTATAAATTCAGTGAAAATAAGTTTTTAAACATATTCAACCACGACATTTTTAGAAAATAAGCAAATGACTAAAGTAACTCTTAATGAATTAAAAATTAAGTTTGTAACGTGGATTGGAAAACCCATTATCGATTCTTAACGAACTTCAAGAATTAATAACAATTTCTCTAATTAATGTCCAAAATTACAAAATCCGAAACAATCATAAAAAAAACTGTGCAATCCAAAGAGCAAAAATAAACTTCAACCTCTCTCATTTTCTCTTTCGTTTCCCGACCTTATGCGAACGTTTCTCCGAGTCGTGCGAAGTCCTGCATACGCGCGGTGGTGATTGAATCGAAAAATTATACGCTCGTGCGGGTGGAAATTACGGACACAGGTAAACGAGAACGAGGAAGTTGAAAGGAGAGAATTATTTTTTTTTCTAAATGCGTCTGTTTCCATTGAACGAAGTCGCTTTACAGTTCTTGAAATATCTTTGAGCTGAGAAAATAATTGCACTTGTAGCTGTTGATTATTAGTAGGTTGGGATGTGATTAATAATGCTATTTCCAATAAAATTAAGAGCAGCCTAATGCGTTTATAAAAGTTCTTAATTGTATTAATTACGAGTAATGAGGATTATATTCCTAATAACTAGAAATCAGGGATAAAGTTATAATTACGTTGATTCTATCTTGACTTGAATAGCTATCACGTATACGCTTTAATGAATGTAGAATTTAATGAACGTTATGGGATAGATCTAATTTTATAAGTATTATAGTTTTTCAGCTACAAAATTATATTCTGTATTCAACTTTTCAAAAATTGAAATGATATTTTGTCTTGCGAGATTTTATTGTTACTTGACCATCGAATTCATAATGACGCATTCAATAACGCAAAAAAGAATTATTTATTAAAAGAAGATACTTCTTTATTTATTTTACATTTTTCATGGAAAGTATGTTTAAAGATCAAATGTGTGTCTGATTATATCTGGCTGTATTATGCTTTATAGCAAGCTAATGCATAAAGTACTAGGCCATTATTTTATATCTTACTTCATTAAATAAATACATAGAAAGTTACTTTACAAAATTTTAATTGATTTTTACTTATGATAACGTTGACTGTATAATAATGTATATACCTACCATTCAAATGTTCAACAAATTTTATTGACATATAATAAACGATATACTAAGAAATACGATTCTCTTGACCTTTTCTAAACCAAATTATTTTCTGACAAATAATACGTCTATTTATGTTAAAGAAAAAGTTTATTTGAAGAACACAGTTCCTTGATGCATTCGCGGAATTCCCTCAGCGTAATAAATAAGTCCTCTTGTCAGAACTAGGATTCTTTTTGTAAAGTATAAGGCTTTAAATAAATTAACATACAGTTATTTTTTCAAGTATGCTCAAAGGCTAATTGTTTGGTCGTACGCGTTAAGGCTTGGGGTTTTCAGTCCATCGACTCGGGTTCAATTCTTGGTAATGTTGGTTTTTTCGTCGTTTTTTCGGTTTGATCGTTGTCGCTGTGAATTAATACGGAAAGCTCTGTTTATGCGTCATGCGAGATCAATATTACGGATACAAAAAGTTGAATTTCTTTGCCCCGGCTATAACATGAATTAATATCGATTAAGTAACTGAAATTAAATCCTTTTGCAGTTCAAATATTTCCTTTTAAAACAAGATATTAAGCAAATTAGAAAACACATAGAAATACTCTATTTCCAATGTTACTACTTTAATTAGAAATCTGATTTAATAAAAATCTTATAAAACTAAAAAAATCCCAAATCCAAACCTTGTATATTTGGAGAAATTCTATATCTGAAGAAATCGAAGAAAAAAAAAGGAAAACACGCTCTATCAGGCCTGAAACAAGAGAAAAGGCGGTCTAACCTCAACAGCACGAGCCCCCCGCGGTGTCCCCTCTACACCCAACCAAAGTAAGCACGCGTCGCGTCATCCAACGTCCTTCTCTCTGTCTCTCCACACAAGCCTGGAGCCCTCGATCTCATTAATTAAAGTGTACCAGCCCGGCGCGAGACATAGACATCCTACGACGACGACACCACCACACTGCGGCGCCGTCAATCAGCGAGAGAAAGAGGGGAGGCTCGGATGCAAACCGGATCGGCATACGAGTATACAGTGCACATACCATTTTTGGCACGTGCTTGCTGCTGAAGTAGACGTGGAAGGTGACGAGCTGGGCGACCAGGGGACTGCCGCAGCTCCGCGCGTACTTGATGGCCTCGATCGTGGGGGGGAAGTCGGCGCCCGGGGCGTGCAGGGCTATCGAGATCGGCGCCCGCCACCTGTCCAGCAGCGGCTCCAGGTTGTCCAGGAACGTGTAGTCGGCGTGCGTCGTGTACGTCACGCTCTCCCAGCAGTGCACCTTGTTTAGAGAGGCATCAGTGGGGATGAGAGAAGGATTATTGAGCGGTGAGTCGTCGCTGCTGGGGTTTTTTTCTCGAGTGATTCATTTTTCGTGAGGTATGGCATTATGCTCATTTGGAGTTTTTAATGCATGTACAATTTAGGTGTGTGTACATTCGTTTAGTGATATCCAATGTTATTTTCATTAAAAGGAGAATTAGTTTTATATTACAGTGCAAAAGTCGAAGGTAGATTCTTTTTATAAATATCTTATCTTGGAATGTATGATTTTAATATTTAAATTTCTACTTGTGTACGAAGCTTTTGATGAATTTATCTGAAAATATTTCATCTTTACTTCGACCGGTGAAAATCTTAAAGGATGCAAGCTTGAAGATATTTTGACGAATACTTAACATTTTCTCTGCATTCTGTGCATATATAATATAATTTCTTAACTTTTCGGCTTCTATTTTAGTATAGTAGAAATGGATTGTAAATGATTTTAGATTACCTAAATAACCTTTAAAGAAATGCATATTATGCATACAATTAATTAAAATGTTTGGAAGAAATATATTTTGGATACGCGAAATCATAGAAAACATTTGGGTAACACAAAACTAAATTAAGAAATGTTTTAAAAATCACCATAATATTACCTCAATGGATAAGAGAGATGTGTGAAAAACTAAAAAGACATTGAATGACGACTAATTCTAAAAGAATGTGTAAAAATCACCATATAACACTATGTAAGAAGATAAAATATACATTATTTCATTCTAAACACTTCGTATTATGACCAATAAAAAACATTCATAAGGTATTCTCACTACAACATTGCTATTAATAGATTTAATCATCATAACCCGTTCGTGATTGAAATGAAAAGTGACGAATGAAATAAAACAAAATATTTGTTTTCAATTTATATTAAGAAAGAAACACATTATTTACCTTCATACTCATCGGCACATAATTATAAAGCACCCAGTAGTCGCCCCGTTGGGCTGTTTTTGGCTCCGTAGTTTTGTCGTTGCAGAGTATCGCTTCCTGCAGTGTCAGTTCTTTTTTCGCGTTCTGATTGGCCTGCAAACAATTAACGAGCGAGCAGGGTATTAGCGCGGCGGAATCTTAATGTTTATCGATTTGCCATTATACACACATTCGTCAGTTTCTAATAATAGATTGTGTCAACATTATATGAAAGCTTGATGGGATTTTGAATATGCGAATGAGCTGTTCAATTAAAATAAATGGCCCGATGTCTGAGACAGGATACACGCGCTTCATGGTTCACTGGCCTTTTGCTCGTCATATTTACATAGGCTTTGTCTGGGTGTGCACCTGATCTTTTTGGGTTACAAAGGAAAACACACACACACGCTCAAGTGCAAAGTAATTTTGTGTTGGTATTACGAATAGAACAGATAAACTTTGACTAAACGAACATTGTTTCGAGGTTATTTAAGAAAAAAATTAGTTTGCATACTTTGAACAATTGTAAAAAAATTGTAAGAATGTGCGCAGGCTTAAAAAGTGAATTTCTATTTATTCAAAGAGTTTATTCAGCTGTAGGTGCTTGCATAACCTTTGCACTTTCGTATTGACTTTTATTTCTATCCCAATATATATCCACGGGAATTAATGCGTATAAAAGTAGAAACTCAATTTTAACTTTATATCTGAGTATTATAACATTCTTACCTCTGGGTTTAATGAAATTTATCCATTTTATTAGATTACTTTTTCCTATATAGAAATCAGTACTTGAAAGCACAATTAAGTCATTAATTCAATAATATAAATTTCCCCTGATGTAAATCTTAACTTCTTTGATTCACTGAATGGTAGTTTTATTTTGATTAAAGATAGCTAAAGATTTTAACAGTATAAAAAATAATTAACATTCGATGTATTTAATTAATAATGTATTTCTGATTATTTATAGAAAATAAGCTTTTGTTATTCTTACACAAAATCTCTATGCTAATCACGATTACAAAAATAATCGTGATTATACTTTTTGTATTTCTATAAGTTCCAAATATATTATTTATTAACGCGTAAGTTAATAAATCTTATATACAGTTTCATTGTAATGTGTTAACGTAAGGGAAACCAGTCATTGGACATTTCAGTAAACTAATAGAGTTAGCCGTGACTAAACTGTTTCGTTATCAACGAAGCAGCATGACAAAAATGTAATTTTACGCGATTCCAGTGGGAAATTCACATACGAACAAGTTACAATGATACCCTCGAATTCACACGAATGTTTTGCTTGTGCGTCGTTGATGTACAACAACATAGGCCAATTTCAAATAGCTTTGGAGTTACGTTCCTAATTACGCGATGGTGATTACACTTTCATTATTTATCAGATTTTACTACATCTGTAAACCACGTCAACAGCAGTGTATACCAGAGATGTCGGTAGGAAATGTTTATAAACTAATTTTCGTTTAATTGGTGAAGCAGATTTGGAATTTGTTAAAAATCTTATTGTTCAAATTATTATGATATTGATTGACCCTGAAAAATTTATTGATCATCAAAAGAGCTCTTCAGACCTGAAATTTAATTGGTTCCATTTTCACATTAAAACTGTTGTCAAAATGATATTATGAATCTTAATGATTTTTTTATGTCAATTAATTGTGGGCACAATGACAAGCAAGTTAATAAAGAGTTTGATATTTCATACATAGAGAACTTTCTGATAACTACCGCGAAAAAATCATCATAAATGTGAGAAATCCTGACTTTAAGGCAAAAGTGTTTATATTAATCTTACCTTACCTTTTTTATTAAACACTGAAGTTATGTCTATTTTGTCCGTATACAGTCCCATTAAAATATAGTCAACTTAGCAACGTAGATAACAGGTACAGTAACAGTCACATGGTTATTATTTTGCCAGTATTATTAAACTACGGTCAACTTAGACAGATGCCCTAATTATAAAAGTCTAAACTCAACATGTTATCCTACATTTTTAATAAAAGCTTTATAATAAATCACGAAAACTATCTTATTGTTTACATCAGTATTTTCTCCAACTTTATGGCATTAATCAAACACCCTTTGCTTTCAGATAATGCTATATAAACTTGTCAGGTAAATGCGACTAAAAGTGTTCTGGGATTTGCCCAGTTTTGTTCAACTTGATCAAAGACTTTGGACTAAGGTTTTAGGTTTCCTTTTGAAAATGATCCAGAAAATGTCTGGCTTCAAGTCTGTGGAAAGTATGTAAATACTTTAGAAACTATAAGCAGAGCATAGAAAATTTGGCTTATAGCAATAATTCGCTTCGAAGCTTTTGTCCAGCAATACTGTAAAACGTATGATCGAAGTATTGAATATGTGACCAAGCAATATTTCTCCCATACTCTCCCTATACTCAAAGCCAGCCATGTCCCAAACTTCAGTATTTTCCATTAAAATTTTCGTTTAATTTCTGAAAGTATCCCAAACTTCAGCGTCCAAGCTCTTCGATGAATCTTCAAGCAAGAAATCCCAAGCCCCCTAAACCCCCCATCCCAAGCACTCACCGTCGCATTGCTACGCTTGTCCTCTCCCGCGTTCGTCACCTCGGCCACCTTCGTCTCGTTCCCCTTGAAGTCCACCGCGGCAGTCCCGCTGGAGGCCTTCTCCATCGGCTTCCCCTCCAGCTTCCTCTCCAGCATCATGAGCTGCTGCTGCTGCACCGACGCCAGCAGCACCGCCGCGGCCGCGGTCTTCGCCTCGGCCGTCCCGGCCGTCGAGGTCGACGCCTGGGAGGTGGCGTTCCGCTGTGGCCTCGGCTGCGTGCCCTCCTGCGCCGTCTCCTGGCCCGCGGAGGACGCAACGGCCGCTGCCGCGTTGGGATTGGAGCCGGCCCAGTTGGAGGCCGAGGAGGCGCCGCCCTCCTCGATCCAGGGCCCGGACACGGCCCCGAAGTGCGCGCACACGTACAGCAGCACGCACACGTTGAGGACGATGGAGAGGCGCAGGGCCCAGTTGCGCCGGCAGATCACCCCGAACATCCTGCCGAGGACGAGGAGGATGCTGCCAAGGACGCGCGACGACCTCGCTGCTGATGCTGCGCCGGGGGCCGCCTCGTCACCGACTCGTCACGATCGCCTCCCTGCTTTTCCTGGTGCAATTGCAGAAATGCAGAGTGAGTTTGTATGCCGAGAGTTTTTGATACATGCTTTTGGACTTTGTAAGTTTTGGTGATGCGGCTAATACTTAATATACATGCAAATTAAAAGAGTTACAGATCTTTGAATACTCGTGACGTCATATAACATTGCAGTATATATCTATATATATATCGAAAATCTATAATCTTTAAATGACTATAACTGTTTTAATTTGCATCTATTTAAAAATGGAAAAAATACGTGTCCTTTATTTTTTTTTATTTTCTACATTAAGGATCTAATGGATTTTTTCATGCAAAGTCCTAATTGTTGGTAATTTTCTTTTTTTTAATAATGGGTTTTATCGTCAAACGTTCAAATGCAATTTCTTGATTTGACAGCATTCAATATCATAATTTTCGCGATATTCATATCGTAGATATTAAGATATGAGTATCGTAAAATCAAAAAATTGTATTCAAATGTTTTACGAACAAATACATCACTTTAAATAGGACTAAAATTTTCCCTATGTTCTGTTTATTTTCTTTATATTTAATTTTTGTTAACATAGTTAGTACCTAAGTAATATAAAGACAATATCTTAAAATCATATCATAATTCCACGCCTGATAATAATACATTTGAAGTTTTAACTGCATGTATAATTTTTAACATTGTTCTGTACTATTTCAAGGCTGTAAATAAAGAATAAGTTATCCTGATTTAATCTAAAAGCGTATTTTCGAAGTTTGCTAACATTGCGTGATAAGTCTTGAAATCTCCGTTTATGTTAATAACTCATAACTTTCATGGTAAATATAATTGGTTACTCAGATTTTTGTTACATTTATCGTAAATGTACTAAATAAACGAAAAGCGTGATAAAGTCGAACAGTGGAATTAGTTAAATTCAGATGGAGAAAATTTAGTTAGTTAAAGCTTAGGTCGTTTAAAACTGAGCATTGAATTGTTTGCGAAAGTTAGACTTGTATGATAACTATTACATCGAACTTTCTGATAGAGGTATAAAGTACTCTATTCAAAAGATGTTTAATATGTTACGAAGTTGCCCCGCATACGAAACAGACCCGGTCTCCTCTAATCTAAATTTGGTGGTCTTTGTTTCGAATTTAGAGGTGATTGCATTCTAGAAAAATTGTAGAATATTATCAACCCATTGATTTGCAAATTTTCGATTTGAAGTTTAAATCTATTAATTCCGTATTGTTACAAACGTATTTCTATGAAAAACAAATGTAAAACTATATTTATTGTACCGTAATTTCCATCAATATATAATATATATAAGTAATTGAAATATTCAGATTTGGCTTTTATGGAATTTCAAGGAATGTATTATAACAAAAACAATGTTAAAGTGCTCCATTTTGTTGTTAAATCGGGCCCTTTTGTTTTCTTATTAAAAGAAATAATTATTCACGTCTTATCTATAATCGCCACTTTATTGACCTGAAAAGCGGGTCGAAAATGGCATTTGCGGGAATAAAGTAAATTCTCAGATTCTCTGGCTTTCTCTCTTATTTTCAATTTTATATTTATATTAATATTAATATAAATATTCAATAAAAGCCAATAAAGTGGCCACAGTTAAGGGTCTCGCTTCGCTCGGGCAGTAAATCCACCCTGGGGAATAATCTTCGACTTTATTCCCTTGTTGCATAATGTACTATTAGATGTACAAACATTTTATTAACAATACAAAAGAATAGTTAAATTGATAAATTTGTATATATCTTGCATTGATCTTACTCTTCGTGTTACTTATAACCTCTAACAAAACTAATCTCAAAGTATGACATTTTAGTGACATTTTGTACCAAACTGCCTCATTAAGCAATGTGTTGAAATAATGTAAATACTTCGATACTTTAAATCTGGATCAAAAACTAACATTTTAAGAAATCAATAGCGAGCCTATATGTATTAAAAGATATTTAATTTTAAAAGTATGAATAATCACGCGATATTAGGATGTTAGGTTTTTAAAAGAAAATAATTCTCTTAGTATGATTATGGAGGTTGATATCAAAAACTAATATGTCCTGTTTATACTCTTATATTAATTAAATTTGAACAACTAGCATGGTAATTAGTTAGTTACCATGAGTATTATTAAGCAAGTATCTACCGAATATTTTTCATCGAGTTTTTAAGAAAAAATTTATTGCGCCAACTGCCGTGCGCATTGCTTTTTTGTTATGGCATCACTATTTACCATTTTAAACAAATGCCATTTTTTGGACTTTAATATATACTGGCTTTTTCGTATTCACCCCCCTAGAAGTCACTGTGTGACCCCAGATACTTTTCTCATCAAATAACAATTTCTTATAGTAGTTCAAACCGCGTGTGCCTGCAGGCACACTTGGGACCTAAATGGTTAATTCCATATTGGATTGATTACATTTAAATTAGAGTCGACTTTAATTCAATAAATTTCTTACACGAAACTGGCAGCTGAGGTAATGTTTAAGTTTATATTATATTTAAAATGTAAATTATATTTAGAAATCTAAAAAAAAGGATATACTAGCTATTGTATTACATAAAAAATATTTTGACTATTGATATTTATATGTATCTATTTTCTTTCTAAAGAAACAAAATTAAAAAGTTACATTAACGTGAATTTATTTTTGTGCATAAAGAAAGATATAAAAGTAAAAACACCGAGTAATGAGAAAAATTTTCACAAAAGATGAACACGTGAACAAAAGATGAAAAGTATGTTTTCACGCACAATGTATGCTTTATCTTTAATGAATATCGCGACAATATAGAGCTGTGATATGAAAAACTATTTTATCATCTATTTATATCCCTATCGTGTATTTTCTTGTACACATACTATGTATAGTCATTAGTTCCATTGTTTTATATGAAATGAGTGTCATGTTTTTGCTACTATTATTATAGAAATAATATTTATAACTATTGAAAAATTTGGTTCCGTTTAGTAGATAGGATTAAGATTATACTGATTTAATAAAATGTTTAATATGTTTGAACAGTTGAATATTCACGTTATTTATGTCGAGTGTGTTCTAACATTTAACATTACCCGTGTCATGTGTCGTATACTACGGAATCACGCTTTATTACATAACACATCTTCTGATTACGGATTTTACTTTAAATTAAGCAAATTGAATAGATCGTATAATCTTCATCCACCTGATATCTCACTGAAATTACTTTATTAGATATTTTTAATTCTGAAGTATAATCCTTAGTTTCTATTTACTGAGCTCATTTCGTTATTCAAGTATTCACGATTCTGAGAAATGATGCTTCCACTACTTTCGTATTATATTAACTATGAAAAAAAGCAACATTATACCAATTAAATAAAATTAATTGGGGTGGGACTCTGAATAACGGATAAATAAAATTACGAATAAATAAAACTTCGAACATCAAATAAACGAAAAATTATAACAACGAATTACAAAAATATAGATAGACGAATTTCCGAAACTTAAAGAACGACAAACTTTATTGACGAGAAACAAAATTTAAAAAAATAAAATTGCGAAAGTTAACGGAATGAAAAATCAAAATTACGAATTGCGAAATTGAGAAGATCAAAACTATTAAAAATAAAAATCGACAATTTAAAATCAATGTTCGGTTTTTATTTTTAGGAGTTGTTTCATCTGAATTTTGCAATTCATAATTTTGGTTTTTCATTAATTTGATCTTCGCAGTATTATTTTTTGTAATTATGTTTTTCGTCATTAAGATTTTTCGTTGTTTAAGTTTTGGAAGTTTGTTAATTGATATTTTTGCAATTTGTAGTTTTAATTTTTCGTTATTTTGATTCTCAAAGTTTTATTTATTCATTATTTTGTTTTTTCGTTATTTAGAGTCCGCCCATTAATTGAATAAAAATCAAATAATAAATGCATTGTCACTCAAGAAAATAGTAGCTGATAACAAGCACTAAAAAAACTGTTCCAAAAGAAATAGTAATTTTGTTTATATAATTACTCTCTTTAACAAGGATTTAGAAAAAGAAAAGAAAATTAATCAATAAAAAAGAGGTAAAAATAAACAAAGATAATCTGAATGATGATACACATTTTAATTTAATATTGTGAGTTGTCTTTAATATTAATATTGGGCAGTATAAGAACAATAAAAAGTATGTATGAGAAATAAATTTATATAGTAAAAGCAATAAAACTCGGTTCACAACGATGAAAACTAGATTAATGTTAAAAAAGTTAAACACCGATTTATACAAATTTACGACATGATTTACGACAGTGGATGCTTGACAATTTTACTGTCCTTGTCTAATGACATTTTTGCTATTTATTCAAAAAGTAGTTTGTTAATTGAAAAACTAAGAGTCGTCCCCAATTCTTCGTAAAATAAGGAATATTTTGATAACTAAAGAAATATTTAACATTATTTCCTTTCCGAGAATACTTCGAAAGGCGAAAATTGAGGTTAGGTTTTGCGTTTCGAACTATTCTCCGAAAGTAAATAATGTTAGGTACTCTTTTAGGTCTCAAAATATTCCTTTTTTTAAGAAGTATTGGGGACGACTCTTAGTTTTTCAATGAACAAACTATTTGAATAAATAGCAAAAATGTAATTAGACAAGGACAGTAGATAAGACCTCATGTTATTAAGGAGGTTCAGGAGTGTGACTGGGTGCGGGGAAGAGAGAGGGACTCCCCCTTTCCCCGCGCGCCGCTCCGCTCTATCAAGCTTGAGTTTTTGTTTACGTTATCGTTGATTTCTCTGAATTAAGTTGATGTTAAGTCCACCTATTATCAGAGAAAACGGGGAACCACTTTTTGCGTTTAATTTTTAATTTTGATAAAATATCTCTCTGGAATGTTGTTATTTTTGATTGGAACAACAACATTCCATAGAGGTATTTACTTAAAATTAAAAAATTAAATGAAGAAAGTGGGTCTTCATAATTGTTGGTGGCGGGTGGGTTTAGCATCACCTTAAATGCGGTAACACGGGTTGAAATTTCGCATGCAGCTTTCTAAATATTTACTTAATAAGTATGTAGTTTTTTTATAATTGATTCTTCATTTTTACACACATCGCACCGTATGTCAATCTGTTTTTATGACTCGAGTCCCATAAGAGCCAATATATAACGGCTAAACTTCTAATTAAAATATCTTCAAAATATGTGCGGTATAAAGTATTGAAAACATTGAGGCAACTTTATGATACTCTAAACCATCATAGTTTTTAATTGTATTAAGTTCTCTGTATCTTTATGTAACTCTTGAACCTCCTTAAACGATAATTTCTTCTGTTTGAAATAAACATGCACAATGGATACGTTTTGAAACTAATGATATCTAACAGCAATTGTGCTTAAAAACGAGGTTGCAATGGATTTATACATAAAAGTGAAGGAATTAGTAATATAATAATGAAGTGAAATATGACATAGGTATTAACTGTATTTGAACTGACTCTAGTATTTTTAAATCAAGCCTACTTTTTAATCATCTTTTAAACTGTTTAAATGCAGTTACAAAATTATTTTTATATAATGAGTTTGAAAATTCATCCGCTTTAGATGCTTTATTTTGGAGGAAAAAAGTGTCGTCAGTGCTTTGCCTCGGCCATGCCACTCTAAATCCCATCACATCCAGAATAAATGTATCAAGCAAACAAGCAAATATACAAAAGATCCCATGCTCGTCCCACCAACTGACCGAAGTCGCTGTCGAGTCGTCGCCTCCGGCGTTTCCTCCGCCACCAGCGCGTGGTCTTCGGGGCTGCGGCTGCGGCGGCAGTGGTGCGCCGCTGCAGGGGCCTCGCGGCGGCGGAGGCGCGGCGCGGCGACTCCTCGGCCCCCGACCTGTCCACGACTCCTGCAGCTGCGTCCTCGGCGGCGGCGGCGGCTGCCCCGCCAGGCCAACTCCGGTCCACCTGCTCCCAGGGCACGGCACCCCCGGTGCCTTATGTGTACGCTGCGCGTGCGCGCCCGATCACGAGTCGATCATCGCGGGGAGTCAGGCTGGCCAGGGCGGCGACGCCGGCGGCGCGACTCGCGGGCTCGATCAACTCGAGGACCTCGGGAGCTGCAACAGGAGGGTAGAGATATATCGTTAGGGACTTTGGTATAGATTTGGAGGAAGACTGGTATTGTCGCAGCAGCGGTGGCGATACTGAAAAGGTACACACATCTGGGCCATATTTTGCATTTTAACATGGGAAACTAGATCTACATGTAGGAGAAATGGCCGACGTCTGTGTACCCGACAGAAGTCGCATGGTATGTTTAAACTCCCAATAACATTGGGTTATGAGAGTGGAGTGGATTGTTTAGAGGGTGGACTAGAGTTAGGGTGAAAGTATTTGGGTGGAAAGGGATACTTAAAGTGATTCGCGAAATGATGATTCCAGTTAAGATTTTATATTTGATGATAAAGTAATTTTACACTGTAAGCAGTTTCATCGAAGTGTCACGTTTTCTTCCCGTAAAAGCTTTATTTCGAATGAGTTTATTTTTACTCAGAGAGGTTAGATGGCATGCGAAATATTGTATGTTCTCTTAAAAGTGGGATCCTATAGTTTAATACTCTAAAGATAAAAAGGTTTAGAGTTGACCGTTACTGGGTAAACTCGAGTGAATTTTACTCAATTGACTAAATTACATATTTACTTGATACATACACAAATGTTTATACTCATTAACCAGTTTCATCAAAATTCCATTACTCTATGGAGGGAAATTTCGGTCACACACTGAATTTTCACCGTAAGGACTTTAAAGAGTATTATATGAAATTCTCGTATGATTGGTATGATATGAACTTGGCGTTCCTCAAACATATCAATTTTGATAATATTTGAATTTGAACGTATCGTAATTGATTGCTATTTGTAACGGTACAAATTCACCCTTTACGTAGAAGTTCTATTTCATACCGATATATCAAACAGTATCCATGATAAATATGTACCAAACTAAATGCGAGCACTATTTATACAGATGCAAATGATGGTTCTAACATTTCTCTCAAAGAAGAAGCCTAGTTTTTATCAATAGTTAAATCTATCTTAGTCAACTACTTTTACATGTACAAATATGTAATTTGGAGTAGTTCTCTGAGATACCAACATTTCACACCAGCTATTAATAATTATATACAGCTGATATAATTCTAATCTTCTTAATTGGTTACAACAAATTGATTGATCACTATACTATACTAATTGCAAAAATAGTATTTTTCTTAAATATTAACAAATAGAAGTCTTAAAACGTAACGTTTCCTAGTTAGCTCCAAGCTTCCATATATACTGTAATATATATCGCAATTTCAGTGCAATATACCACACCGTATATCTATGTATGATTAATTAAAATGAAACTTAGTTTTATAAACTTTTAATGAATTTTAACATCACAAGAAAAAATATTCTTTTTTCTCTAATTATTTTCTTATATTTTTACGCTATTCAAACGATAATGTTTAAAACTGTTTAACTTTTATTTTCAAAGACTAACTTTAACTAATGCAATTGGGTTACAACCTTATAAGACCTTCAAATAATATGTAATATTAAAAATTAACGTGCAGTGATGACGAGACATGGTAATCTTTACAAATACTATTTGAAGCTTATACCAGGACTACCATAAACTTCAAGGTAATTTTTGCAGGAAAAACTTCTTTCTCTAATATAATTCTGAATAAATACTCGTTTTTGTAAGGTCGAATATCACTTTATCTCAGTACATGATCGGCAACCTTCGTAAGAAGAATTCGAAAGTACAATTTCGAATAGAAATTATGACGTTTTCTCTAGCGGAAGAGGCTCCGCTTCATGACGCATTCCTCTTACGCAATGAATAATTACGAATCTATACAATATAATAAGAAGTATCTTATAAGCCTAAAGTGTTAAACGCTGAGTCATTAAGATTATCGGCGTAAAGCAAAAACTATTTACTACGAAATAACTCGCCTTCCTATTCTTCCGTCTATTTCTCCTCCACGAATCGTTAGTACGCGATACTGCAGAACTATCTTTATGACATCAATAAACTTTTCATTTCACCCAATTACCGCGCATTTGCATTTCAGAGGAAACTAGGTACACGTAAACTAAACTAAAATCGAGAAAACGCAAATGCACACCGAACGCGCAGCCCATTAAAGCCCCCCTCTCATTAAAAAAAGAACGGCATTTACCAGTCAAACATTACGGAACGTTTCGAAAGTCACCAGCATTCGTCAAAGCACACCATCGTTAAACACATACCTACCTTCAAAAGAAAAAAGAAGCAGTAGGCGAAGAAGCTCCTATACGACCTCTCTCACATACCTACTTACACCCGAAAAAAAAGAGAGAGGTAAAAAAAAGTTAATCGCGCTCGCCGGGCGCGCATTAGCGGCCCTCTCTTATCGATTGCTGCCTCGCGCACTCGAAGGCCTTTTCGGTGTGTGCGCGATCGCGCGTGTGAAACACCTGCGGAGGCGCAGCCGAGAGCGAGGCAATTTGTGTTCGCTACACACACACACACACACACACACACACACACAGTCTTGATTAAGATATGTATTTTTGGCGCGCCCCGAGGAGCTTTGCTGCTGTAGGGACTGTATAAGCAGGGAACGAGGGCGCGCGGGAATGGATGTATGTATACACAATGCGGTACACGTACGAGTGACGGAGAGCTCGGGAGTGTATTAGAGCGCTTTTATTCGCGAGCGCTCGGACGTTCATTGTGCACGGGTTTATTTTCGCGAGGTGTATTGTGCGACGGATGGGTGTTCGGGTGAATGTAGGCTGGAATTGACGAGGGATGGATTTTAGAAGGTATGAAAGGTGGAGAAAGGGGTGTTTTGGAATATTGGGGTGTATGTGGTTGGTAGCTAGGAATGTGTATGGATACTCGATTCTCTTGTCCACGTGATCTTGGCATATTATCATATTAACCTTGTTAAAAGCATAAAGTTATTAGATCTATTTCAAGCTGATACTCACATTAGGATATGTGATTACTATATCTAAATTACAATGATTCACGTGAACATTATTTTTTTCTCCAGAGTATTTTCGTTATCATTTATAAATTTTGAATTATTTCTTTTCCATACAGAAGCTTTATCTTTATCTAAATTATTATACATTTCGAAAACTTATTTATCACTGATTATATTTGCACACAACTTTTGAAAGAAATGTAAATTATATATTTAATTGATAATTATTATATAATTATTAGTCATTTTTATAAATGAGTTATATTTATACATTTTGATAGTAAATAATTAATGTATCTGCAGTACAGTCGTCTATAAAGTAAAGTTTTACTTTTTCTTTTGATAAATTTATTATTCGCTTATATATACATCTCGAATCGTGATTACTAATAGTACTTGTAATCAAGCATTATTGTTATCAAAATAATACAACAAACAAACACTTAAATTAAACTTTATATAAAGCATATTTTAAAACGATACCACGATATGTTTTACTTAAGAGGACAATCGCCATTTGCAAAATGAAACGATGTTCCATTCTACATGTTTCGATATGAATATCTGACGTTAGCCAACACCCACGGCAAATAATAGCCGCGTCAATATCTCCGGTCCAAGAAAAACCTCGATACGACTATTCCCAGCGGAATAAAATGGAACAAGTTAAGGACAGTAGTGTGATATATTTCTTCTTTTCTTAAGGATGATAAATTTTTACGAACCATATATTTTCTTTTGAATTAACCTCTGAGACTAAAAGCTCTTAAAAAGTAGAAAAAATGTATAAACATTTCTAATAGTTTCAAGTCGAATTATGAAGATATTTAAGTAATTTAACAACAGAACAGCATAAAGTAAGCTTTGATAATGACTACTGAAAATCAAGCTATGCTTTTGTACACCTGCAGCTAATTTAAATGCAAATTTCTTCTCAGATTTAGATTTTACTTTTTAGCAGAATTAGTTTTAATTTATGCTCAAGAAATAGGTAACATGGAAATATGAAACATTAGGTGTATTATCTGAACCCTTTGAATCTCAATGTATAAATTATTCAAAATACTTATTCGTACTTTAAAAAAGTTTAAAAAAGAAAGTAACGAAATCAGTTTTATCAGATAATCTATGAGTTCTGGCATCGTGCAGCATGCAACGAATAATTTCAAAAGTACAAGTCTAAATTAAAAAATATAACAAATTCGTAATAGAATTTTCACGAAATGAGCAAAAAATCAATGATGTCTGTTTTTACGGAATATTTAAGCCAATAAATGCTCATCCTTAAGTACACTGATAGAGATTGTCTAGTAGCTAGACTTAAAAAAATACACTCTTCGTCACGAAAGCTTAGGGTAGGGCTCTGCATATGTAAAGCTTCTGTACAAGTGTCTTCAGCGATGCTCGCGTCGGTTAAATCTGATTAATAAACCTTTTAGTATGTTTTACCATTCATCATTAAACATATAATAACTTTGTTATTTTTATAATTAATTTTTTTCAAAGTTTCAATTTTTCTATCAATAGATAAAAGTCAAAAGGTCGACCAATCTCAGGTATGGATTTTCAGAAAAGAGTATGCTAAATTAAAAAAGTACATTTTTCTATAATAACTGTGATCCTGATCTATTATCTATGTACTTAGTCGCATTCAAGAATTACTTTACGATACTAGAAGGTCTTTAAAGAGTTATAATAAGTCGAGTTGGGTCGCAGTCAAATAACTCAATAATCTTGAATTAATTTCTTTTATGTAGGATTCAAACTTTTTAAAATCATTACTAAATCATAAAAAATGTTTAAACTAACAAATTTAATTTAATCTGCATTGATGATCAATTTACACATCTTTACAAGAATCTTTATATATTTAATTATATATTTATTAGATAATTCTTTATGAAATAAAGATATAAACTATTTTGTATTTTAGTCAAAGATATTTAAAAGTTTTGATTACTTTCAACAAACGCGTAAACAGTTGATTAATTTTAAAGTTAAAACAGATTGCAGTGTAGACGGGGCGCGCTTCATCTTTCTAAAACATTGAAGTGCACTTAAGAGGGTAGGCCTGGGTTAAACCCAGAAAAATATTTTTTTCATGAGTTGATAAAACTTTTTATTTTCAAAAACAATCATTCTGAAATTATTTTGACTATAAATACTTAATATATCTTTAATTTCACCATTGTAGGCGTAGCGCGTTTCTTACACATAAGAATTATACACGTAATTATTGTACACAATTTAGCATTGGTCAAATTATATATAGATATATTTGACCAATGCTAAATTGTGCACAACAATTACGTGTACAATTCTTATGTGTAAGAAACGCACTATGCTCCATTGTACAACCTCAAAATCTTCATCCTACAGGTCGCGATAAATCACTATTGTCAACACCAAATTTATTGGAGAAACTTTGCGGTGTGCACGGTTCTAGGTGACACGACGAACAAAGTATTTTTCGACGGTTATTCGACTCCTTTTGGCATGTACTTCAGCGACGTACTTTTTCGTTAAAATTTATTTATAATTTGTTTTCATAGATCTAATCAATTTTTTAAGAAATTTTTATTAATAATTATTTAAAAATTAATTAGTACTCCAAAGAAAACTATAGAAAAAAATTTAACAAAAAAGTGCTTTACTTAGTACATGTCAAAAGGAGTCGAATAAAAAAAAATATTGTTCATCATGTCACATAGAATTGTACACGCCGCAAAGTTCCTCCAATAAATTTGGTATTGACAATAGTAATTTATCGTGACAAGTAGGATGAAGATTTTGAGATTTTACAATAATGGTAAAATAAGAGATATAACAATTGCAAAAAACCCATGAACCTGCAATCTTACAGACAATAGTTTATACTTGTTCACCTACGAATTTACGAAAACACCAATATTGACTTATAAATAATTGGCTGTAACTTCGCAGGTTCATCGGTTTTTTGCAATTTTTATAACGCTAAGTCCCCCTGAAATCTTTCGAGGAACAAAACGAGACCTTTCAAATTAAAATAGGATAACAAAAAAAGTCTCCAGTGTTTTGTCGAATCTTTCTCTAGTCGACGATATTTATAGTTTTGCAATATGGAAATTTGGTTTAAAAATTTTTTTTTCGTCGGTTGAAGTGACTATCTTTTATATTATATTGTTTCTCATATTGTAATATGAAAACAATTTATCATATACACTTTTATATTTTAGGTACATATTGACTCATGAACCACCTAAACCAATTAATCACAATTAAATCTGAAAAACACACTAGGATTATGATGTTTTGAAAAATGTATGCATAATATCGGTCAATTATGCATTCTAACTGTAAACTCTGTAAAAAGGCTTGTACTGTAATTTTTATATAATTATTCCAACTTCATACAAGTAATTCTAACACGTTTTAGGTCTCAAAATATGTTTTTATTTTCAAGCAGAAAAATATTACGTTATTGTCATTAGACACCATTTCAAACAAGCTAAAATTCATCAGATATATTACGAGAAACCATTGATTACAAATATAGATTACAAGTTTCCTAATTGACGACAAACGAAGCATTTACACGCTCGTAACACGTGCTATATCCTAAGCGCCCCCAAAAAAGCACAGCCCCTCATTGACCCTCTTTTCGCATTAAAATCCCCGCACTCTCCGGGAATTCGTTCGAACACACACATACACACACCCACACACACACGGACCTCCAGATTCCTATCCACGACATCTATCTATTCGCAACAAAGGAAAAAATAATAATACCGCTCCACATAACTTCGACCAACGTACAAACACACGTATACACACACGAACAACTCATCGAAGAACTCTAGAGCGCAGCAATACACCCCCTCGGCAAATAATAGCCAGTCGCGCGCGTCGTGCTCCAGCTCTCCGTCCGTCCGGCGTCGGCACAACGAAAAAAGAACAGAGAGAAAGAGCCTTCCTCGATATATAATGACACGTATCCTGCAGCGAAATAATAAAATCGAATCAAGCTAGCTGCGAACGGCGAGCTCAAGCGCCCGCGATCCGTATCGCCGATAGATGTGTGCACGTGATGTATAAGAACGGTGAGGACGGCGTCCCAATTACCGCTATCTTCAGAGCTTGTTACGTATTATGTACGATTGGCGCCGCGACTATTTTATTTAATTTCGGTGTGGTATAAGGGGTGTGGGCTTTGCTTTGCACTTAGGATGTATATAGTGCTCACGGATAGTGTTAGAGTAATATAAAGGCACTAGAAGAGAGATATAATTTGGTATGTTCGTGATTGAGGAATTTTTGGCTTTCCTGTAAGGAGGTTTATTTGGTTAAAGGAATTGATAGAGATTTTAATGAAATTTTATATGTCGGTAGATGTAGTTTTCTTTGCAAACTGATTTAGTTACATTTTTGCGAGCCAAGAGTACTTTAGAAGTGAGATATTAATACTGTTGGAATATCGCTATGCTTTAGCATACGTATGTGTGTAACTGTAGTTATACACTATTACATGCTTGTACACAAATGAATCGACTTACTAAGAAATGTCCCAAAGACATAAACTGAAATGAGAGATATATGTTATATAGAAAAGAGTGGGGAACTATACGCGTCAGCCCCGATATTCTCTTATGCCCTTTTGTCAAGTGTTTTTAGTCGTACTAAAGCATCTAGCTAGAGCAGTCGCACATTACTGACGTTATTCCTTCCTTGTGCGAGTTTGAATAAACGAAAGTTATTTTATTTGAAATATACATTGTGTATTATCATTTATTTAACACCCATTTCCAATAAATACTTTTATTTGAAAACATTTAGCATGGAGTCTCGCGAGAAATCGCACTTTCGTCGCTTTCATTTGCATATTTCAAAGCACTAGACAGAAAGTTTTCTGGCAAATGTTTGTGTTATAAGAGAAAGAATTGACTAACATTTATTGTGTTTGAAAATGTGCTTTTGATGGTATCTGAATGAAAAATTAAATTAATTGATATAAGAAAAGATATACTTAACCTCAAAAACAGAATTAAATCAGTGTTCGAATGGAGCTTTTATATATATAAACAAGATGAATATATAATTACTTGAGTCGCATGTATCGATGTTCCTTACGAACAGTAGCAAAATACTAGTTCTTGTCAGGAATATCCTTCAAAAATTAGCAATTTTCAGAATTTTTTACAAGAACTACCATTTTTTTAGAGATTCTAAGAAAGTGTTAGTATTAATCAAAAAATCTCAAAAGTGCTAGTTTTTTATAAGAGGCTCTGTAAAAATTAGGTGTTTTTGAGAAAGCTGAAATGTGCTAGTCTTTGTAAGGGACATCGGTATAATGACAACTTCATACAAGTTTAAAAATAGTGTACATACTTTGACAAGCGATGTACCAGATTAATTTTCTTAAAGGCTTCCGTGAATGTCAAAATTACGAAATATATATACACAGCAAGATATATTAATTATATACGGACTTTGGAAAATTTTAGCGATATATATAGGTACAAATTAAATATTGCCGTCCCAATCAAATTAGATTAGATTCATTATCTGGGTCTTGAAGTGCGTCACTATGTGGCAAAGCAAGTGCAACAATAAATTACAAAACTAAATAAATATATGATGCACGTAAATAAATATTTATATGAGATTTTTCGACCTATATATCTGTAGAAAGAATCAAACAATTTAATTTTTATAGTTAATTATTGGAAAAAAGGTAGTGAAACGTATATCCAATGTTTATCAATATCAAAGAGTACTTATTTTGAATAAATATAGAGATTATGCAAATTTTTATTATTTATTCAAAGCTTATAATCATAATATACCTAAGATTTAAAATATTTTTTAAAATCATTTTAATTCTATTATATGGAATACCTACGATCCACAAATTAATAGTTCAGTTATAATGGATTAAAATGCAATGAAACGTTTGTGGAATGCGCAATGCAAGTAGATGTGTACGTACACTAAATCTAAACCAATCGAATTCATTGAACAATTATAGTACATACACATTGATATCCATCAGATTGGTTTTGATTGAAAGATATAACATACCAAATATTCCATATATCTCTTCAATTTCTTTGAAAAAACATGATACGTTCTATAAAGACAAATAGGCTTAACTAAATAATAAAAAACACATTCCTTAAACATTGTGCAGTGAGGAATTAAACTCTCGTATTTTTTCACGCTACCTACCTCTTGTGTAAGATACCGGATACAAACATGTACATTTTTAATTATAGTCTAACACGATTTTAACTGTGTTGGTTTTTATGTATTATCTAAAAATGGAAATAGATACATGTCCACCACGTCCTCTATATAGAAATTCAACACGATTGTATTATTTTAATTTTATGAACTCCAAGATTATGATTGGTATAGCCAAAATTACAATTTCGGAACTAGATAACAGCAGCGTTAAAGTAGTTTAATTTTATTATAAATCATCATATATTAGAATTATTGGTGCTTCAAACAAAAACTATATCATTTTAGTTTTCAACAAAATATAAATAACAAGAAACTTCATTACCATACAAAAAGAAAATCATATTGATAAAGTAAACATATTGCCATAGTTTTTAAACTTCAGATGTAATACTTTTATACTAGGTAGTACACAATTGCGCTTTTTTTTTTAAACTAAAGCGCGATAGTCTTCTTATGAAGCATTTACACCAATATGAAAATGGTTATAGCTTACATGTGAAATATTGAAACTTCAAAGATGAATGAGTCAGTTTGGCGATGACACATTCTTTTGAAACCTTAAGATATGCTAAATATTTTAAATGTTCTTAAGAAAGGTTAAATTCGCAATAATCACTTTAACTGGCTTAACCTGTTCTACTTCTAAAGTGGCCATATAAATGTCGATTACTTACTCGCCTTGTAAACGTGCAAAATATATCAAATCAACGATGAAACATATGATTTCTAATGAAGAAAAACGTGCTCTTTTTAAATCTGAAGTCAGACTTGCTAAATGTTTCAACGAAAATTAAATGTGGTCGTCCAGAGTCAGCAATAAGAACATCTTTGTAAAAAACAAAATATTTGCCTACTTTGGGTGAGTACATTTCATTTCGATCAAAAACTTCGAGACACTAACATCAGAATTGGCCTTTCTCCTTCAGAAGCCTTATTGTTTTTACTGCTGATTCAATCTATTTAGCACGTTCTCTATCCGAGAAAACAATTGACGATTTTCTAAGCGAGAAACCAGTAACGACTTAATCCAATAAAACCTCGCAACAAAATCACATATAACCAACCCTCCTACTTCCGCAACCCCCAACTCTCCAATTAATCCTCGCATGCAGTCCTAAACAACCTCCTACATTTTCCTCGCGCGTGTCCGCGTGCGTCGCGCTCCAAAATAACGCAAGAGTAGCATAACCTCCACAAACCGCTCATAGAGAGAGAGAGAGAGAGAGAGAGAGAGAGAGAGAGAGAGAGAGAGAGAGAGCGGATACGCGGTCCTTCCGGCAATACTCGGCGCGCGACTTCCGCACGAATCAGCGGCCGGCTGCCCGGGGAACGGAAGCGGCCTCTGTGTGGGCGGCTATACTGCTCTCTAACTGCGTGTAGAACCGCACACCACTACACGCTTACTCCGGGGATCCCTTATCCGGAGGAGAAGGAGGACTAGCCATGCGCGAGTTCGCTCGTGCGGACTTGCTTCTTAATTGCGGCACGCGCTGCACGAGGCAGATTTGCTCGAGGTAAACACGTGCGTCGGTGTACTTAGAGGAGGTTAAGGGTTGGAGGGCAAGAGGTTGAGTTCACAGTGAGATGCTATGGGGATGAGTTGGGGAACTGGTTGGACGTAAGAAAACCCTATTGTAGGATGGTTTTTGTTGTTACTCCAATGCTTGTTTACAATTCAATTTTCTTCAGATTTTTCTTTTATTGAAAAACGAATTTAAAAGTGGACCATTAATTTATTTTAGAAACTTATAATTTTCGCAATTTGCATATCACAGCCAATATTACAAGAAGAAATATCTGTTGTTACTTTTTGGAAGCTGGATTAACAAAGGATACATTACAATTAACAATAATAATATTTATAAATTAATAGAGAATTTCTAATTAAGTAAATCAGAAAATTAGGAATAATTATAAATATACTTTTATTTCTACAAGTATTGCTGCTTATAAAATCTATGATATTACATTTAAAAGCTTATGATGCCAACGGTGAGGACTAGTTAGGTTTGATCGGGTTAAGTCGAGTCAGCTCAGCTTTATACATTTAACTAGCCTCGTACCTGGTATCTCACTATGAATGAACCCTAAGGACTAGCTTACTGTGGTTTTAGCTTGTTACATGCGCGTCGTTGGGAATTGCTTGGGACACTGTGAAATTGTGTACAACTGAGGTGGATTTTGGACGGCACGCGCACGTCTGACGTATTTAGTTTCGTTTCGCACCTGTTTGGAGAAAGGCTCGGAATACAGTTTGTGAGTAAAGAGCTTAGGTGGCTTCTGGGCTTACGTCAATTCTTGCGCGTCACGTGCGTCAACGTCACGATGTGACACCTATAAGAAACGGTCGCGTCATATCTGCGTCTCAGCGTTGAGAGGTATATTGTATACATGTATATATAATATAAAATGGGTTTATTTACATAAAAACTTAATTTAGAGTGAAAATTGGTTGAAAGTTAATATAAACAAAATTAAGGGATTACAGGTAATACTACTTAATTGCTTTGAAAAGGGTCCAGGGATCGCTATTTGATTGTCCAAACAGTTGTTACGTAGCATTGTACTATTCAGAAACTGGAAATAACTTCTAGTTATTTATAAGTGATATGTGGAAATTAGGTAAGACAGTTCCCACTTAGATTAAGCACTAATCGGTCTTAAGGTAGTTTTATTGGACATAAAAATAAGCTTCTAGAATCAAATAAGGATCATTACCGTAAATTACCGGAGAAGTAAAAAGGGGAGAGACTAATTCTTTTTTTGGTCGATATATTTAAACCGGGAAAATAGCTTTGTAGACATCGAAGTCAGTTGCAAGTTATGAGCTCAGCGCAGTTTTACATGCTTGGAAATGTTAACATTAGACCAGTATAACTGTTTTGAAATTGAATTCTAATGTTGAACATTTTTCTTAGTTCTAGGCCAAGAAATTTGCACAAAATCAATGCTCTTACGAATTAAATTTGGATATTGGGTAATCTTACATTGTTAGAAACACATTTTAATATATACTTCACATGTCTACTATGGATATAAATGAACCCTAATGAAGCTTCTATAGGTAACATTTCTCAATGCATTATGTATTCAAACGAGTAGTAACTCATGACATATTAGTCAATATGTATTTTACTTCAACCTATTCAATATTTGAAATTGATAAAACATTATTTGAACAAATCTAATTTATTTGTTTGGCTTTTTTAAGTCAAGCAGCTAATATTCAAATATTGCAGCTCATCATTGTTTTTCTCAATTCGAAAATGTTTACTTAACATATAATATACAACATGGACAAATTAGTTATCGCCATTTCAACTCTTTTACTACGTATTGTAACTTCCATAGAATTGCACGTGCTTTATCGGCTCCACAATTCCCAGCGCAATAAATCACAAAATTATTAAAATAATTTACTTTAAAGCAAATATGCAAGAAGCACGCTAATAATAATAAGCCTGAAAAAAGCACCAAACTCTCACGCAAATAAATACTTTGTCTTTTTATACTTTATTACGGTCGTTGACCGTGGGAGGCATATTTTTTATTCTCTTATCGCGCTTCAAAAATGATAAGGCTTCAGTTAGTCGGTCACGTATGTCGGTAGTCTCTCGCAAGGTTACACAACGTCGAATCGCTCCTCGCGCGTCTGCTCGTATCATCATAAACGGGGTTATTACATTTTAGACGAGTTTTTTTTACTTTAGTCTTCGTCATCTGCATGCCTTTGGTTGACAACTTTTCACTAATTGTTTTTGTTATCGCATGATTTATTGCTAGCGGCTTCTTCACTTTTTTTCTGCTGTTGTTATTTCTTCTGCTTGGCGCACGTTTCGCTGTTTACCCTGTTTTTACGCTCCAGCGCAGAAACGTGAGTTGTATATTAATTCTTGGAGTGATAAGAATTACGCTCGTGTATTATATAGCCGCTCGAAGAGCTTGTTAATGGAAAATAAATTTGTCAGTTTTGAAGCGGTCTAGCTAGTTTAATGAAACTGTTATGAATCGCGACTACAATGATGAAAAGCTTTACAATTGGTACAGTTTGCATCAATTTACAAATGCATTGAATTATAATTACGCAGTGGTATAAATAGAACAATAACGTTATGACTATTGTTGTTGGTAAAAGAAAATCTAAATTAATTTCAGTCTAACGTAGTGAATTTGTAGTTTATAAATAGCTACACAATCGTTTTACGTGTTAGCTTTTATTCTGACCTACATTTTTATTAATTTTTCAGCTACTTTCGCCGTACAATTTTTAATGTACAGCGAAAGTAGCCAAAAAATTAATAAAAATGTAGGTCAGAATAAAAGCTAACACGTAAAACGATTGTGTAGCTATTTATAAACTACAAATTCATATATATGTATATACATTTATATATAAATTTTTCGAGTGGTTAAACTGGGTCAAAGCACATAAAGCCTGATGTAATAAAGTAAATTTAAGTTAATATATTAAAATGCATTAATTAACAAGAGGTAAAAGCTGCGATATTGACTCGCTCTCCAGACGTCTCTATATTTACTCACGCTGCATTAATTTCCCGAATGCTCTCCAATTAGAAGCTTACTTTTCAACCCCTGCATTCAATCTCCCTCCACATCCACGCTCTTTTTTTCAAAAACAAAAAGGTCAAAAGATAAAATCGCTTTATTCCCAAGCGCATAATATACACTTCAAGCGCTGGAAACGCTTCATCGCGGGATTTTCACGTTAATTAAAGACCTGCCTCTCTGAATATTACTACAGTCCTCCCGCTCTCGTCCATTATACCCAAGAACGAGAGACCAAATCGAATGGCAATTCAGCGGTACGGAAGGAAAAAAAGAAAGAAGCAAACGCCAGTAAGGCTGAAAAGCAGGGAAGCGAAAGCGGCAGTCGTCGTAGCTTTGATTGCGAGATGAAATGACGAGTCGATCGGTCGCGCGCGGCGACGCTTGTCGATGACTTTATATACTCTCGGCGAACGAGCGAGGGAGGAAATTAAAGAATCGGAATTGCGCGCGGGCCTTTTATTGTCCTCGTCGTCGTTTCAGCCGCGAAGGGTATAATGTACGGAATGAAGACACGGACCGGGGAATATCGGAGAGGAGGTTTTTTCCCTCTTCCTTCTTTCTTTTTTGTCCGATGCTGCTTGTGAGCTGGCGGATCCGGCCGTGTCGAGTGGAGCGGGACGCATTGATAAGGGCATTCGCTGGCTGGAAGCGGAGAGTGGTACTTAATTGGAATAGCGGGTGTGTGAGTGTGTGTCGGAAAAGTTTGAAAGGAAATTTCGTAGGCGGGTCGAGCCGATTGAGGGGAATTGAAATAAGGTACTGGTAATTTTTATTCTGAAAAAGGAGAATTTTTATTCTGCGAAAGAAATTATTTTATTAACTATTAACTTATTGGGCGTATCAGATTTTCGAGATTATCGAGTTGTTAGATTTATTATAATTATACAAGCTTGTATAAAATGAGGAACTTTTAAATTATGCATATTTAACTTAATACCTTCAGATGAGTTGAAATATTACAAACAGTTTGATTTAACTTTTAATTAAGAAACTGATAATATTAATTGAAGCTCCCGCTAATTTCTTCGTGACTTTAAAAGAGTTTATACATTTACTCATTACACTATTTGTACATTCAATCGATAAACGGAATTTCAATTGCTAATATGTGGAATCATCGCAGTTCACTAATTATCATAATTAGAATTTTATGTGATTTCTTTTCTATAGTTGTGGTAAAAAATTGTTTAATCATCAATTTCAAATGTCATTGGCAGTCGTGTCTTAACTCTCTAAAAAAAGTTTCCTGGTGCAAAAACGAAAGAATCTCATGTCTCACAAGATCTTAAAGTATAGGCTCTAGTAATAAATGTTTCGATTCGGACAGATATCCAGATATGAAAAGATCCACGTACGCAAAGATACAGAATCAAATAGTAAAAGTCATTTATTGATCTTGTCTGTTGACGTACAATTCGATAAAAATATACCTGAGACTCTTACAGTTGCCCCACGAACAGAAATTCACTTCAACGTATTATTCTTGCCTCCTTATTTTTACATCACAATCAAACCGACCGTGATCCATATATAGTTTAAAATAGACTAAATCGAACAACACGCCTTCATTTACTTTTAATACCTCGACACTGCCTGACCATATCCTTCTTCTCCACTGACTCGATACCGAAGACTCGATTACACGCGGCCGCTCGAGAAAACCGTTCCAAATGCAACACAAAGGCCCCGCGCAAAGACAAACACCAGCGCTCCTCGCCGCCAATCCAAAACCCACAACACTTATTTCCTCCGCGCTAGAAACCTCGACAAATCGATTCTCGCGAAAGCAAGCAATCCGTATCGCGTAGCATCCTCTGTAAAAACCTCGTTTTCTCTCTCTCTCTCTCTCTCTCTCTCTCTCTTGCAATCACAATCACAATCACCAAAGCGAGAGACAGAGTGTGAAATCGAAATCAACGGCTTTCTAGACAAAGACGAGCGTGTCGATCGCCGCGCACACCCGATATCCCTTCCGCGCCGTCGCGATGCTTCTGCATCTCTCCATCTCCATCTCGTCGCGATGACATACGAATCCAGTTGCTCCACGGCGGAGCCCGACTGGTCGTTTCTCGACGCCGCGCGATTGCCGGACGTGAAGGAAGACGCGCGCGCTCTGCTCTTATTCGCGAGCGTGCCATAACCACGAGTCGTGGCTCGACTCTTTAAGTTTGTACTTGGCTGTACTGTCTGCGTGGATCGATGTGGTTTAGTACAGGGACGCTTTGTTGATTTTTGGATTAATGAGTCTGTGGAAGATACGTGACTGAACGGAATGAGCCATGTTAAGTTTGAATCGAATAGTAATCAACTGGATTTCTCGTTTTTTATATTCATTAGTGCATTAGAGGAAATCTCATCGGACAATGCCACCTTTTTACTATTAATTCAATTTAAACTTTATATGGCACATAATGTGCAGTAAGCTATTTTCTTATGATTAATGAACCTTAAAAATAAAATGTTGCTTTCTAAAAGGTTTTACAAAGATTTATTATTGATTTTATTCGTATAATTACTGCTTATTCTGCTCTTACCATTGACTTAATCGATAATAATTCTATTTAGAAAAATGTTTTTCATTTCAAAGGTCCATGAATCGCTGGAAAATACTTAGCTGAACAATTGGTCTATATGTAGAGTTCAATTTGGATCAATAGAAAAAATTGTTCGATATGACCAACAATAAGTAATTGTCCAACACTATACCGAAGCTTACAAATTTAATAAATAATAATCTAGTTGATTTTTATTCTCAACAGACTCAACATGTTCATTTTATATTTATTTATTGTTTATTAATTAATTGTTTAGAAAGTATTACGCGTTTACTTATAAATAATTAGCCTTCTCTTCTTACAGTAGAATTATTTTATTTTATAATATTCTTCCGTTAACACAGTAGATAAATGTTTGAAGAAAAGAATAAGCCTCAAAATATTAAAATTGATGAAGAAATAAGAAACATTTTTGGTGTTTTACTGATTTTTTTTTATTGGCAATATTTACACTTGTGACATCACAATTTAGTTGGAACACTTTTTTTATGTCAATCATTGCAAGTATATTTTGCTATTTCCATAAAAGAACCCGCATAAGCTTTTGTATGATATTTTATTTTATATGCTATATGAAAAGAAAGACCCTCCTTAAGTATTATCTCCTATATACAGATTAATTAAGCCAAAAACTGTAAAAGCGTTTCTTACACTAAACCATATCGATTTTACGTAAAAACCAACTTTCGTCACCGATTGTATAGCCTGTACATCCTTAAAAACAGGAGATAAAAGTAGATAGGCCGCGAGCCGACGACTTGATGAGAGCTGCAGCTATATGCGGCTCTACTGGCGCGCGAGGAGAGATTCTCTCCTCTCTTTTGCGAGAATAATCAAAGCCTCTTTTCTTTTTCTTCCTATTGTTTTTTTTTTCTTCGTCGTCTTCTTAGTCTTCTTCTTCTTCGGCCGCCTGCCTTTTGCGCTCATCGCGCGCGCGCAACACGCGACCGGACGACGAAAGGCATCCCGTGTTCTGTTCAATTAATCCCTGCGACGTCGCATAGCAGGTTGCGGATATTTTAAGTCGAGGCTGCGCTGTCGGTGGAAATTACGCTTTTACGGGAAGATGGAGGTGATGGCGATGCTGCCGGTGGCGGTCGGATTGCATCTTTGGCGATGCGATTAATTTCGCGCATTCCCGGGCTGTGATTACGCGTTTTATCGGGATTGCAATTAGAAAATACGTTAATCATTTCAGGCACAGCGATGTCATTTGAATTGTTTAATATTGGTTTATGTGTGTTTGAGCTAGAGTTATAGGGAAGGCTTTGGTCTGCTTTAAAATTATCATTAAATGCGATTTATGGATAGAAGCTTAATTAGGATTTTAGTTTACGAAATAAGATTTTTTACCAGAAGACATTGATAACAAGCGATTGTTTAAATAAATTCCATGAAAATCGACATATTGCAGAATAAGATATTATCATTAGGTTCTGCAATAGAAAAAACGAGGATATACGTATGCATACAATACATGTATATTGTATATGCATATATTATATATAAATAAACATGAATGCTCCTAGATACAACAGTCCAACTTTTTCAGTTTATTTCATCATCGTATTGATTCTGACATCTTGAATTTAAAAAATCTGACTCGGGTTTAGTCATCAGCAACCTCAAAGTATGTAACTAGGAAGTTTTCCAGACATAAGAATTCTTTGGTATGCCATTTTGAATTTCGCAGATCTGAAACCAGGCTCGAGATCAGCGACCTCAAAAACCTCTGAAACGAGTTTATTAGGATTTATACCATCTCAAAAGTTTATCATTAAGCTGCTTATATTTTTTACCTCAAACTATCCTTTTTAAAAGGAATTTCGTATCGAAAGATTGAGATTAAGTAAAATTACGAATTTTTCCGCAGGTCGGACATATATGTCACAGAACCGTTAAAGTTAGAGTTCATAATATTTTTTAACCATAGATTCTAGAAATTCCAAGCATATTTTTCAATAAAGTTATAAAATAACGTTTTATAATGATTTCTTTTCCAAAGCCAGAATTTTAACAGCTTATTTCTTCACTATAGATTATTAGAGCAATATCAAGGTTAAAAGATTAAAATTAAATTTTAAATAATTTTTTGTGCGTAAAAAAGTTAATTTCCTTTGAATCTTTCCTTAAAACATTAATTACATAGTGACTTAAAAAATTAAAAACGAATTGGTTTGAAAAAAACACAAGCAAATTTAGTCAGACAAGTAAAAGTAATTAAAAATTTCTAAAATAAAGCGTATAATATAATTAAATAAACTTGATTTCGTTTTTAGGTTTTCCCTATTTTAATTAATTAATCTCATTAAATAGTTAATTACAGTAAGTAAATAATGAAAGGTGTGTATTTTCACACCTTACATTTTGCTACTTTCAAATCGCTCGAATGAGTTTCAAGTTTCGAGTGTGCAAGTCGCGCGAAAGTTCTTCTTCTTCAAATTAGTAATTAATCAGTTTTATACAGAATTAGCCCAAAATAACACAAAATGATGTAAGAAACCCAAAAAAATATTTTCAACCCAGAGGGGGTGGGAATTGGCTAAAAAATACAAAGTGATTTATAATTCCTGGTCTAAAAATAAAATTTTAGACAAGGGTGTTACGTAATTTTCTTCGTTCTCCGGAAACTACCCCTAGTACGGACAACGGGGATGGAAATTGGCCGAAATACACAAAGTGATTTTTCCTCGTCCAAAAACAATACACAAAAAATTATATAACATCCTCTGCATATGTAGGATCGTTAACAATCCAAATCGCCGAAAGAAATTTTTGTTTTGAACCAGGAAATATCATTTTGTGTGTCTTTGCCAATTTCCACCCCCTCTATCCGTACTATGGGTAGTTTCTGGAGAACGAAAAAAATTGTGTAATATCTTTGGCATATGTAGATTTGTTTACAATCCAAATCGCCGAAAAAAATTTGTACCAGGATAAATCACTTTGTGTTTTACAGCCAATTTCCACTTCCTCTGTCTGTACTATGGGTAGTTTCCGGACCAGGAAAAAAATTACATAACACCCTTGACACATATAGAGTCGAATGCAACTCAAACCGACGAAAAAAATTTAGTTTTTGAACAAATATAAAATCGTTTTTTATAGTTATTTATTCGTCATATATCATCCCTCTGTAAGGGTTGTTTTTTAGGGTTTCTTACGTCATTTTGTGTTATTTTTGGCTAATTCGAGCTGTACAAAACTAATTAATTACCAATTGGAAGAAAAAGCAATATCGCGCGACTTGCACGCTCGAAACTTCAAACTCATTCGTTCGAATTGATTGATAATCCGTAGGCGTATAAGCATATTCGATAATAGCGCCGAGTATTTGTAAACAGGTTCGATTATTATTCTTCGTTTACCAAACAATTTTGCATTCGCTCTGCATACATAAAGCGGGCATAAAAAATGCAAGAGTTGCTTGAATTATCGCGCTTCCATGAGATTTATCTGATTGCATTACACTTGTTAATGGAATAATGCGCATTATACGATTCAGATTGTACTGCGTTCATCGTGCTATATACTCTTGCAGCTGCAAGTTGAACCAACTAATGTAATTAAATTGTCAGAGTAAAATAATGAACCAAACTTGAAAAGTAAAAGCAGTGCCTGTAGCTGTAGACAAATATCTAGATAAGTTTATCCTATAAGATACGATTCTAGATAAATTTATTACGAAAATACGTGAACAAACGACTTATTTAGCTAAACCAATCATCAGGGAACAATTTATAAGTGATAGATAAATAATTATTTTTAGTTATAAATGTTAATCTAGATAATGCGTTATCTAGATAAAATGTCCTGACTATTTGTTTGGCATTTTTAAAGATAATATATCTATATAATATACGTACTAAATTATCTAGATAAATTTATTTTTTTTACAATCTTGTTCAGAAGGGGTTTCATTTAAGAGAACATCATAACCCAACATTTTTTAAACACTTTGCTAAAACAGATAACATTATCCATACTTTCAGACAATTAAATACCTTCCATCTCCAGAATTTTTAAAGACAACCACGCTATCCATGACTGCAGGAAAAAGTGTACACACAACGCGCGATCAATGATTAAAGCGAACGCCGGCAATGCATATTGCATATACCTACACATACAAGCGCGAGCATAAAACGCGACAAATAGCAGCCGGGCGTTTTTCAGCTGCTTCCGCTGCTCGCAAACTGATTAATCCATCAAGCAATCTAATCTGAATCTGGATATCCCTCGCCCGCGGGCAAAAAAGACCACCAACTTTCGCGTATATAATTCAAGCCGCGAGCCCAAAGAACCATTGGCACAAACCAAGCATCGTAATCGAAACAATCGACGTTTGCCCAATCGACGTGCCCTTTACCCATGTGCAACTGATCCGTATACATACACACACGTGCTCTGCTCTCTGGCTTCATTTCCATACGAACACACACACACACACACACACACACACACACACACACACACACACACACATACACACACACACGGATCGGGGAGGATACGCGCGTCCGATAGCGTTTACAGCGGCAGTCCAAACTCGGGGCGCACAGGTCTACGGAATATAGGTGTGTACGTGAGTGGCAGGTGTACCGCGCGCGCGTGCTCGCGTTTATCGTTGACGTTAATGGACGCGCATGTGCCTGGTAGTCGTCGACTTGTGCACACAAACAAGCAAGCATGTATACGTACATACGTGTATACCTGTGCGTGGTACGCGTGCACCGGGGATGGCTACAGAGGTGTATGTAGATGCCAATCGAAAATCTCGTATCGGCCGCGACGCACTCGTTGGCATCGGGGCGATAGACTTGGGACGGACGAAGAGGTGTATAGAGGCATTGTGCCGTGGCTTGTTTGCCGTTTCGGTGACTGTTCGATGGGCAGCAATTGCCCCCAGGCTCGCTGCAGAGCTTGTTGGGTAGATGGCGATTGTGTGTTTTGTTTGCATTCGTTGATCGGCTCGGCGAGGAGTATGACCCTTGTCTTTAGAGGGACTTTTAAGAGAGTCTTGCTTTGATTCTTTGAGGTTACCGGGGAATTCTCGAGCTGAGAGAAATTGGACGTGTTCTATATATATACGTAATTTTAAAGAAAAATGGTCTCTTGCAATTTTTTGAGTTTAACTTATGAATGAAACTTCACCGAATGTAATCTTTAATTTGAACACTTCGTTTTATAATAGAAGAAAATTACTAGAGATACCAGTTTTATTTTAAATTACATGTAAAATATGTCAACAAAATTTCAGCTCATAATTTTAAGTTCTTTCGATTATTTTTTTTCCAATAGATCTCTGTAAAATTAGCTAGCAATTGTCACCGTAATGTTATCCTATGTTTACAGTCAAAGCGAGAAGGACTCTATTAAAGTGCCAGTGAAGACGAGGCATTAGATAGGTATGCGGAGACAGACGTTTCGTTCGAAGCCAAGAGATGATGAAACGCGAAACTGGTATACTGCAGTTGAGTTGCGGGATTGCAATAAAGATAAGAAGAGCGCAGATCTTGTGCGGGTTTGGCGCGTGGAAAGAATGGGTTGTTAAAATTTAACGCTTGTTTTCACGTCGCCGCGCGCTGCGATGGTTCGTTAAATGTCGTATGGGTGATCTGGTTGCGGTGCTTCGATGACGATGTGTGTATTTGCTGTGGTTAATAGATAACAACTCTGATAAAATATAATGGTCCATACAAAGATTGTGTAGATTGGTGAACAAAATGAAATAAAAATTCTTTTAATGGTGTGTTTATTATATAGGATTAAAGTTATGATAATCATGGAGCATGAGTTTCAAGGTTTTGAAAAGGCTATTGGACGGACTGATCACGTTTTGAGTTCAAGATCCATTTTGGGCCGTATTCAGACTATACTCAGCTGTTTTCACATGGAGAAAAGTAGAATAAAAATAGTTTTTGACGATTTGCATTCTGTGCGAAATTTTTAGATTAAAGTGTGAATGTTCCCTAAAAGAACTGAGTCTAGCTAAAACGATTGCCTTTTAATATGCCAGTGTTTTCTTACTTCCAAATCATTATATGCATCTTTAATTTATTTCCACGACATAATGTTCATTCAGCGGCGTAAAATTAGTATTGAATTACATACATTTCTCTGTATTTACATTTTTTAAATTATAAGCCAAAATTAACTGTTTATGGATGACGTTATTGATCACCTGACTTGCATTCGTATAAATTATCAGTTAATTGCTTCTACTACATTTACTAAAATTATTCTTATCTAATTTCGCGGTAACGCCATGCGGAAAGTATACCTTGCTCATTACAATAAAAGACGTTGTCTATAGACAGATGATTATGCACATGTTATATAGTAACGTAATATATAAAAATTAATCACAAGATATTTAAAAAATTGTGAGTTTTAATGATCTTGCAAACGTAAAACGTGGAAAAAATGAATACCTACCGTAATTCTCCAATAAAACACGTTGAATCGTCAGAATTATCATATTACACTAATAAAATATTTTAATGTTTTAATAATAAAATCTACGAAAAAAACCTTTGGTAATATCACAAAAAAAATTATTTTGTCGCTTAATTGATCCAAATTAATTAATATTTTAATAACTCAGAATATTTTCTATTTAATAAAGTTTATTACTGATTCTGTATGTAAACTTTTTTGTCACATATTATATTCTTATGATCATTAAGGCTAATAAGGCAGGGCCAGTCTATATTATTTAACAACCACCTAGATAGCCTTCTTACAAAGCTTAAATAATAGATACACGTATAAAATATTGTTGGAAAATTAGTCAGAGACATACTGCGGGAGCCCTGTAATTGAAGGCACAATTTATGCTCGAAATATGGATTGTAAGACTGTAATTAGTTGCACAAAAAAGAGTGTTTTCGTTTGAAATGTTATACTAATAACGAATGCCCATATACATAATATATTCAGTAAAATATTTCTATCATTGACACGGCCATTACAATGTCAAAATGTCAAGCGCACGATGCGTATGTGGCGAAATGGACAACCAATTATGAACACCACTAATTTATCCTTAATCATCATAAACACCTCTTATAACATGTACCCATTAGCTACTGCTATATACGTAAAACGATTTCCCAACTATTCCTTAATGATCTCTTTAATCAAGTTAAATAAGAATTCTCTTATTGTCAGTATAAAAGTCTTACATACTCAGAAAGAACATCAGCATCCTAGCGTCCATAATTAATCAGAAAAAAAATGGAATCCTCAACATAACCTCTTATCTATGGTCACACAAACAATCAACTCATGGATTCCAGTAGTTACAGGCGCGCGAACCAGCTAAAGGAGACAGACAGAGCTGGAGTCAGTGGTGCACGACGGCGGAGTAAAAACGCGTGGCGCGGGCGCTGCTTAAATAACGAGATAACGCGAGAAGATGATTGCGCGGTGCGCCGTGAGTCACATTATTGCGAGCGAGCTCGTGTATGTTTTTCCTCTATCTTTTCATTCGAGGGAGACAGAGAAGCGCCGAGCGAGCGCAATAATGAGAGGTTTCAGGTGAGAAGTCCATTATACGCCCGTGCGCGCGAAACTATTCCGCGTTTCTTTCAAAGCATACAACGCGAGGTTTGTTGATTTTAAATGCGAGCGAGCAGCAAACTCGCAATTAACCTCTTGTACAATGGTCGGTTTTGTTTTTCGTGCTCTTTCTTGCGGGCTGTGAGCGAGGTATTTTTCTTTACCGGACTCGTTTAGAGCGGTTATCCTGTTATGTGTGTGTGTGTGTGTGTGTGTGTGTGTGTGTGTGTGTGTGTGTGTGTGTGTGTGTGTGTGTGTGTGTGTGCGCGATGTGCGCAGGGGACTAGCAGGCGCGTGCGAATTATTTTGACCGTGACACTTTGCATCCTGTGGACGATTCTATACGTGACACCGAGACTTTTACTTGCACATTATTTATGAGTTTGCGCAGGAAAAAATGATTTGTGCGTTAAGAATGTTCAAGCGGGGAGCATTAAAGTTTATAGCGCTTCAACGAGAAGATGTGATAATTGGGTATTCGCGTGATGGTTTTGAAAGTGTTATAATTGAAAGAATTGATTAGTTATGCTCTAATAACGTTTAAGATGGGTAGGTATGTATTTTAAATCCTGTATTGTTGCAATTATTTACTTTTTCAATTTATGGTACTTGATATAAATGTTCATAAATAAAGTTATAGCCCTACCGTTTGTAGTATTTAACTGATAAACTGAAGTACTTGTTAAAAAATTTTATTTATTGATAACAAATTATACAGATATTCAATGCTTCACGCGGATTTATTATATAGTGAAAAGTTCCGAGAAAATTTTCTCCATTTTTAACACGAATGTAAATATAATAAATAGATTTTATAATTATTTAGAATTGAATATATTTAAGAAAAAGTATATTGTACAATATTACTTTTAAGACGCCATAAAAAATAATATGCGCAATTTTAGAAAACATTAAAATTCTCATTTTATTTAATCGGACTTATTTATATATATCCTTATTCATAATATTAAGATTATAAAATTATCAACTTTTACTTTCATAATTCACTGAAATAAATAAACAATATTCTTAAATGAATCTTTCAATAAATAAGTTATTTAGAAAATAAAAATAAAAACATTTTGGTAATAACATATGAATACAAAGTACGTTGTTTGAATACATTTACAATAGCCCTGGTAGAAATCTTATCGTGGCGGCCACATTCGCTATAACGGCCTTTATAGGCAAACTAGATAGTACAAGAGTGTACAAAACTCGATAAATCCACACAGATCTATATAGTTTTCTCAATAATAATATGTACGTATAAAATCTGTAAGGTTATATATTATTTATTGAACAGAAGTTTTATTGTAAAAATTAATGTTAAATAAAGTTTAACATGCAAATTTTCCATTATAATAATAATATCTACAGTTATATCCATACTATTTACATATAAAAGTAGTCTAAAAGCATATCTAACCTAAGAAATGAAAATTTAGAAACAATGTTCCTTGCATATGAAAAACAGTGATCACAAAATAATGTTATTGATTGATGTAGTTGTTTCTTGAAAAGTAATGTATAAATAATAATAATATCATATGTACAAATATGTACTTTATGACATGCTTTATTTAAAAACTAGAATTTTAATTTCAGAACTACAAATAATTTTGTATCCATCTGCGAGTTTTTATAATACATAAACTGCTCATCCGTGACAACATTTTCAAAGACAAACACATTAGTCGAACACATGTAGATGATAATTTTCTTTATAAGTAACAAATTACTATGTATTAACTGGCCATAGATGTCAAACGAAAGTGTTTGATTATAAATTAATCACAGTAGAAAATACAAAAATAGAACATATATATATAATAACTCAAATACATTATTTCTTTTTAAAAATAGAAAATTAATCAGTTGATAATAAATGTGTGTGAAAATAGTTTTCCTTACATAAACCATACAGGTTTGGAAACCAAGCCTGTATTTAGAATGGAACATAATCAAATGTAAGGAAAATAATTTTACATAAACAAAATAAATATATGCACTAATACTTCATATACTTAGTTATTTGGATATTCAGATTATTTTCTTATTTTGATTGTTTAATATATATGTGTAACATAATATTGTTATTGAGTTCTTAAATACAAAAACTCGATGTATCTAAAATTTGATAACCTTACACTTTAGAGGTTATTTACAATTACTTACATTGGTAATAGGTGAACAATAACAAGTAAATACCTTTAAATCAAAATAATACATAATAAGCATAATATATTATGCTTCTGTTTCTTAAAACATAACCTTTAAGTGCTTGTTATTGTCATAATTTTGCTTATCTAGTTTTATCGGGGCAAATAATATGGGAAACTAGAAGCGTCGACCGTTACACGCCTTTATAGTAACTATCTAGTTTGCCTACATAGATCTACACAGTGCGAGATTATTCTACATAGATCTATAAAGTGGACGGGATAAATTTCTACCAGGGAGGGTGGATAAAAAATGAACTGTTTTCGAATTTCGAATTCGAATAGGGCGCAAAAGTTATGTTATTCCATAAATATTGTTTGTATAATAGCAATCGAATATATAATACAGAACTTGGTCTAGTCGTTCTAAATTTTTTCATGGATAATAATACTTCATCTTCAATTATTTTATACAAACATATATTTATGATATTTGTTTTTCTTAACATAAGAATAAAAACTAATGAAAGTGTAAGTTTTTGCGTATGCGCTTGCGTATGTAATTTGCGATTATTTTCGTATTTTTCCTTTTTAAAGGTAAACATGGCCAACTTAATTGGACCCGCTGTTTCTACAGGAGAAGCAAGCTCACCTGTCCGAATGGTCCAATATTTGGAATTTCTGAAGAATTTAAGGGGAATGTTTTACCAACCTCGGAACAAGTTATGAAACAGTTTAATTGCACTCAGTATTCATTGCTTGTTAAAAATAAAACCCATTCATCAGTAAAAGATATTACTAGAGTTTTTGCTGAGAAAATAGAGATAATATGGGAAAAAGATAAAATACCGACAGTATTTACATAAAGAATTGTTCAGAAAATTGACAGTTATCGTAAAGAGTGGAGAGCATTTATGAAAACCCCTAAAAAGAAAAGAAGTTTAACTTTTAATACGCTAAGCTACAGCAAATGAGAAAAGAGTCTCATTTTTTGTTTGATGTTTGCTCAAAAACAAAAAATGTTTCTAAAAATGCTTTTGAATTTCTTCATGATCAAAAAGCACAGCGTCGAATGGCTATTGGAGAAATAGATTTGCGATATTCACGGGTTCTTAAAAAACGACTAGAAAGGAAAGAAAATTAATCAAGGCGCTTTTCTTTAAAAGAAGCAGATAAGAGTATGACTAATAATATTGATAATGATTCGCCACTTACTGATACTCCTAAATCGTTTATTAGTGAATCTCAAAATAGCTCTGTGTATGAATTCGGTAAATTAGATTTACAAAAAATAAAAGGCTTCTTTTGATGAGTAATATCCTGTAGAAAAAATTTAGTATATAAAACAGGACTCAAGTTGTAATTTTATTTATTATTTGCAGAAAATCACTGTCTGCCCGTATAAAAGCGTTTGATTCTCTCACTATTGTTTTTGGATTTTCTCGCCATTCGGTGGCGTTGAGGTCTACACGCACCCAGCCTATTATGAAAATTCGAAAAATTCACAAAGAAAGTAGATTAATATAATCTATCGAATCGAGCCATAAAAAAATATCATGCGAATACCCAATTCAAGCAACTCTTGCATTTTTTATGCCCGCATTATGTATTCAGAGCGAATGTAAAATTATTTGGTAAACGAAGAATAATAATCGAACCCTGTTTACAAATACTTGGCGCTACTATCGAATGTGCTTATACGCCTATGGATAATAAATCAATTCGAGCGAATGAGTTTGAAGTTTCGAGCGCGCAAGTCGCGCGATATTGCTTTTTCTTCCAATTGGTAATTAATCAGTTTTATACAGTTCGAATTATCCCAAAATATTCAAGCCAAGGTTGGCAAACCAAAACATCATAAAAAAAACACTACGTTTCTAATTATGGAATATCACACCTTTTGCGCCCTATAAGAATTCGAAATTCGAAAAAAGTTCATTTTCGATCCACCCTAATGTACAATGAAGTAATCAAACATCGCGGAAAAGTAAAGAAGGTAGTAATCTGATAAAATCTTGCAATAAAAGAAGGTACGATAAAAGTATATACTCACTGGATCTGACTTATCGTTATTTCGTAAGTGAATAAAAGTACAATGTTGCAACATGAATTTCTGAAAAATTAGCCAATACTTCAATACCAATGACTTTATTCCAAGTCCATCGTGTACTGAGAAAATAAAATACTCGAATCAAACGTATAGTACATACCTACGGGCTACGGACGAAATTGGAAATTCGATCAAACTCGTGCATCCCTTACGATTTACAATACCTAAATTATTCGTATCTACATCCACTGTAGTTTTTCGCTGCCAGAGCGAAGCGCACGCCAACGAAAAACACAATGGCCAAAAGACACAAAGAACACACAAAAAAACCCCGTGGAATCACTGAACAAAGAGAGCAAACAAAAAAATACAACCACCAACCTACCAAACAAACAAAAAAAAAGAAGGAGGAAGAAGAAAGCTTTTTCAGCAATCGCGGGCACTGACGACACCGGAAAATCGAAAAGATACGTCTGCAAAAAAACATTCCGCGCGGCAAGAGGTCAAATTACATCAAGAATTTCTTTGGCCGACATGTTAAATCTCCGCGAAAGAGTGAATGAAAATTTGCTTTTCATGAATGATTTCTTACTCTATAAATTAGAGAAAATACAATCAGTAACCTATCTGGAGTAAAAATTCCTTAATTTAACGAGTAAATTTTACGGGAAATCAAGTGAATGTGCTTTATTCGACTCTTACTGGGTTAAAATTAAAAGTCATTTGGAGTAGAATATGATGTTTGTTTATAGTTTTGAAACAGTTTTCTTTTATGAGAGAAAATTCAACCAACTTTTTTCGAGTGCAAATGCACCCACTGAAAGAGTGGAATCTATAATATAATATAATTTATGTATGTATAATCTATATATACTTATACAATTTCACGATACCGAATGAATAAGTGAATTAACGAAACACATTTCTTGAAACAAGTAAGAACCGGTTCAACTGATAATGTTTAAGAAACAAATTTACTGAAAATAAGAACAGACGCTGCTGAATTTGATCATCAAACATGAAAATCTCGGAAACTTAACCTTTGAGGAATAAAAGTTCATTTATAAAGGAGTTTACTGTTTTTTATGTACTTTTATGTGCAATTTTTATACGTCATGAAATTCAGAAAACAGTAATTACTGTTTTTTAGAAATATGTTTACATTAATTCAGAAAAAATCTTTCTTGTTATAAGAAACTTTCACAGCAAAAAAGATTACCTATTTATGTTACTTCTTAACATCGTTTTTAAAACATCGTTTTTTCGTTTTTGAAACAATTAACCAAATTTACTTCGAATAAAACTTTTCTAAAATGAGAAACTAAGAAACGCAGTTACTTATAATATGAAAAAATAAATTTTGCTTAAGTGCTACAATAAAGAAATAAAATTTATTACTTATTTTGCATGATCTCGTGGCCGCAACAAAATTTACAAATTCTCGGCTTTGGCGAGATTTGGCGGTGCATAAATTAAAAAAAAAAGAGAAATATTATTAAAAGTATAATAGGAGATCATTCTCCTATAGTCTTTTATACTTTATTAAGTTTTACAGAAACTGAAAGAAATCAATAAAAGTGAAAATCTAATCTCACATTTTAGTATGTAAACAATACAATTAATGAAACAAAATTTCTTAAATCATACAATAAGTTTCTTAAAATAAGAAACTTTTCAACACGACTCAATTTAAGAAAAAAAGTGCTGAAATTTGTTGCAAATTATTTAAAAAAAATTGTTCTTAAAATAAGTTATCCCTTTTGCCGTGGTCTTTCAGAATTCAGTATTTCCCAAATTCACTGTATCGTCTTTTCAGTATGAATTCTTTCCTTCAGTAAGTACCTAAAACATTTCACACCTACAACGCACATTCTAATTCCGTCGACTCGATGCTCAACAGACCGACTATAAAACACGCATCCCGGTCCGGCGCGAGAGGCCGAAGGTTGTGAAGAGGTTGTTGCGCCGTACGCATTTATTTCTTTTTGTTATGTATAGAACGTACACACACACACACACACACACACACATACACAAATATATATATATATACCCATGTAAGAAATGCTAGCACTGACTTATACGGCCAGACATTGGTCGATTACTTGTAACCATAATACTATTTTATTAGTGCGGCCCAGTGTTGAACGTTTACTGATTTGATAAGACCGTGCCAAGAGTAGACATTTGTACTGGCCCGATGAGATTGCCGACATGCAGCCAGATTTAACCTCCGAACACCAAGCGCTGGTGCAATGTACGTGTTACCGTCGTTGTAAAAATAATAAAAGCAAGTCTGCCATGTGCTAACTAACCCTCTTATAAGGCTATTTTTCTAACAAAATATTTTTTGGATTAGCAACGCGTATTCATGACTTCTTTAATGCAATTTAAATAAAGCATCTACGTATTACTTTAACATTAATATTTTCTGTGATGTTTTGAATAAAATAAAAAATATTCTGAAGCGTTGGCGATCTCTTATCATTCCAGTAAATTTGCAACTCCTGCCCAGCAACGTTTGCCAGTACCGATAAAGTCCGGCAACAGTACTTCACCAATATTGAATCATACTTGCCATTCTTTCATGGGATACGAGTGCGGAGCCGCGTGCGCGAGCAGCCAGTGGTGGTCTGTTCCGGCCCGACGCGGTATTTGCGGAGGAACTTTTGACCGCTGTTCTGCTCACGTCTGGCTGCTCTGCTGGCGCTGTGTGTGGCCTACATTCGAAAATACCTGATCGGACGAATTTTGCCGAGGGAGGGCTCGAATGCGAGTGTGAGTGCGAATGTGGATGTTGCCGAGAATGATGATTGCACTTATAGGGGTTAATTGATGATGTTGAGGGATGACGAGGACTTTGGGGGAGAAGAGAGGGGTATCGCGAGAATTTTGCTTTTGCTTATCTTTTTGAAGGGGGATGCGCTGATTGACTCGATGCGGCAATTAACATTAATTCATTTGTGTGATACGACGTTTTAGTGTCGTATTGCACGTGGATTTGACATTGACAGTCTCATTCTAGTATAGTTATTCAAACGTTAGTTTACGTAAATGATTGTGTATATTTACGGAATTATTACAGGAATCAATCAAATATTTTATTTTGAATATTCAATATTTCAAATATTTAATATTGTATAAATAATTATAATTTTATTTATATTATTTATTATTATTTAATATTAAATATTTTAAATACATTTTTTGTAATATACTATACTGAAAGTGAGCGATAAAGCGAATAAGACCAAATAGCTGGAGATTTATGAACAAATAACTTCAAATATTAAATTGTTCAGATTTTTGAAAGTTCTAATAAAAATTAGAAATAGATAAATACAACATTTTCAACAATAAAATTAGTTTTTTAATAAATAATTTTTTTTTAATTTTTCTCTTTCACTATTTTTGTCATATGAATTCATTCGTTCATTTTTATTACTTTAAAAACTAATTAATATTTTTAAATATTCATGATATTTTAAAATGATTATACAGAAAAGCTGGTCGACTGGAAGAATGTACAAAAAATCTGATTCATAGGATCGAACATCATTCGATCACACATGCATTTAATGGGAAATTCTCACCATTTTCATTATGCTGAAATGGGCAAAGGAATCGATGAAATAAATAGATAATGACTACTTAGATAACGTTACTTGATTTATTTATGGATATGAGCACGAAATTTGCTAAATGTATAGAAAAATAATTAACGAAGAGGTTTAAATGGTACCCCCGTTAAAATAGTCAAAATGACCCCTCCTGATTCGGAAAACTAGCTATGCACACATGTTTATATAAAAAAAAAGAATTTTTGGTAATTTTTCAACCCCTCTCCCCCACCCCCCTCAAATCGCAAAAAACCTCTATTATTACATTATTATCTTTTTCAAATACTAAAATAAAACTTTTATTTTATTGTTTCATGTACTGTTAAATTTGAAATAATAATGGCTTTGAAGATTAATACAATTTTAAATCAGCTCTTAAGCAGATATTACGTATATTTTATTTGAATAACGTGATTGCTTTGATAATCCTTTGTTTCAACGTGACCTAATTAAAGGTAGCTTACACAATTTTGACATCCGTCCAATTGAATTTAATTTCAGAATGCGTTAATTTCATTTTTTTCCTTATTGTGGCACGAATTTCAAATGGGCATGGAAGTTAATACGTATTAATAGATTACATTTTTCCTAAATAACTTATTGAAATTTATTTTATTTATCTTATATATTTATCCATATTATATCTGTATGATAATAAACTGACTAACTACTAATTTGAACTTGCTAATACATGTTTATACCGTTGCTATTATTACAATCTAACTAAATTTCAGCTAATGACACAGCATATTATTTTATTGCAAATTCTACAATGATAAATAGTATATTACTCACTAAGGCCGTAAAGTAGTAGTAAAGGAGGGAGAGCTCATTTCTCATTCCCGGCGGACAGTTATTTGTGTTTAATCCCCGATTTCAGGGTCGAATACGTCACATAACCTCACTTCTAGAAACTGCGACAAATCTTTTTGAATCTTATACATAAAGCCTTATAGATTATAGGAAAATCGTAGTCGGACCACTCAAAACTGGTATAACCTCAAAAAAAGTGTTTAAGTGTCGTTACTTTTGCATTTCTTTGCTTTAATTTATAACAGCCTGAAGGAATGTCATGTTCTTTTGTCGAAAAGTACACTATTTTGTAGATGTTTCACGAATTTTTCATACTACTTTATAAAATAATAATGTACGTTATGTAAATAGGGCAAAACGTCGAATATTTTCTCGAGTTACATATAGTACTTTATGCCCATCTCAACTGTGGCCACATTTTGACTTGAAAAGCAGAACTAATGGACTGATAAAAGACGACATTGTTAAAAGACAATCGAAAATCAGGGTTATTGGTAGAACTCGGTGAAATAAAGAAATTTGGAGTAGTTTCTAGTGAAGTATCTTTTTCCCGCATTTCCGCAGTTACTTTTTTCCCGCAAATGCGGAAATGCGGGAAAAAGATACTTCACTAGAAACTACTCCAAATTTCTTTATTTCACCGAGTTCTACCAATAACCCTGATTTTCGATTGTCTTTTAACAATGTCGTCTTTTATCAGTCCATTAGTTCTGCTTTTCAAGTCAAAATGTGGCCACAGTTGAGATGGGCATAAAGTACTATATGTAACTCGAGAAAATATTCGACGTTTTGCCCTTGTTGCATAATGTACATTACTATTTTATAAAGTAGTATGAAAAATTCGTATTACGTAAATAAAATCTAATTTATCAATTTTAACTACATTTTTCTCCAAAATTATAAGTTGTAGCGTAATTTTTCCGGCGGATTTAGATTTGGCATGACAAAATCTACATAATAGTGTACTTTTCGACAAAAGAACATGACTTTTCTTCAGGCTGTTATGAATTAAAGCCAAATAATGCAAAAGTAACGACACTGAAACACTTTTTTTGAGGTTATACCACTTTTGAGTGTTCCGACTACGATTTTCCTATAATCTATAAGGCTTTATGTATAAGCTTCAAAAAGATTTACCCCTCTAGGTGATTTCTATCAAAAGTTCTACGATTTTGAGACGAAAATTTCAAAATGTCTCATAGTGCGCCGCCTGCGTAATTTACAGTAACATGCAGGCAGTGTTAGCCGGGAGGAAAAGTATAGAGACGCGCATGCACGTGGCAGTTTCTAGGCGTGAGAGAATGTGGCGTTTTATTACCTGACAACGGGGAATAAACACAATACTTTACGCCAGGGTATGAGAAAAACAAATTAAATTAAATCACTTAGAATACACAGATCAACGTAAAATAGAACAATTGAAGCAAATTTAATTAATACGGGCATCGAAAATCAAGAATTTTTGCCAGTACCTATGCACACACAGCATCCCCTCATCCTCGTCCCCTTCTCGAAACAATTAAAATTCGAAAGCCAAGGCGCAACAATGCTGATCCATTATTCATCAGCAAAAGAAGAAAACTAGTTACCCGAAGCCCATTACGAGATTCGCCCAACTAATTAAACATTGTAACGAAAATTCCGATTCTCTCATCCCGCAACGAATGCCAATTTTCCCTCTGCATCCTTCTCCCTTTCCTCCCCGCTATACATACACAAACACGCATCTCACAACGTATACCTATACAGAAACTCCAGCGTTGCGTTGCGTCGCGTCGCATTGCATAAAGTCCGCGGCGGCGCCAGTTTTCGCGCCGCAGACACTGTGACGTCGTCGCGCGCGCGTATTCTCGCGAAAAAGTGAAACGTATAGCTATATGGCACAGGCCGAGGCGAGCTATCAGCGTAATTGCTCTCAGCGAGCGCCCGAGAGACGAGAAGAGAGCCCAAAGAGCGTAGGTATACGTTTGTTGTTTTTTCTTCTTCTTTTTTTTTAGAAAGTAGTCCCGAGGATGTATATATGTAGGTGAACACGAGTTGGAGCTTAGGAGTGTGTACACACTGTTGTGCGAGAGAGAATTTTTTTTTCTTCTTTTTCTTTTCTGAGGTGTAAATGGGTAAAAAGCGTCGACGCCTATTAGGATTGTATAGCATCGCTCGCGCATCGTGTAGTATATAGTTTTTTTCGTTTTGAAGTTATACTTATGGAAAACGGGGGATGCTTTGTTCTTCTGCTCATCTGCATTATTTAACTTTTTAGAGATCTAGTCGCACTTTTCAAATTTATCGTTGTACGTAACAGTTGTCGTGTCTTGTTAGCATGTACTTAAACTAGCGTGGAATACTGAAAATTTTGAAAAGAATACTTTATAGTGTTTTGTGGATGGCTTAAAATTATACAAATTTCATTAATGATTCTAAGTTTTCTTTATTAACTATTCTTATTATCTTTTATAGCTAAAACAGGTTCTATAATATAAATATATATACATCCATAAGGTAAAATAGACAATTTATTCATTAAAAAGTAAAATTCATGCAGAGTATTATATTTTATTATACTGTACTCTAATACACTGAGAAAACGATAACGTAAAATATTACGATATTTATTTCGTTAAAAGCTGCTAGGAAATTCTTTTTGAAAATAATAAATTCTTGCATTAAGCGTTTAAATACAATTTTTAATATTACGATATGCACATCGAAAATCAAAAAATCGTATTTAAACATTTTATGAATAATATATAATTTCCATAAACTTAATATTTTACGATATAAGTTTTCTCAGTTTGCGCTACGCGTTCTCACCTATTTCCATCCTTCCTTTGTGTTTATCAGTACTTGAAATTAAATATCTATATAAAATATAGAAATTATATTATAAAAAGTTCTGAATCATTTCAATATCTCAGTCTCAACGAAATTAATCCGAACGTGATTTTTATAAGATTAGTATCTATAATATTCCCACAATATTAGAGATAAAGTATCTCTTTACTATGTATTTAAAAATAAATCCAAGTCCAAAGTTTACATTTCTAGAACCTTATGCGTTTGAAAGATGAATTACACATTAAATGCGATTCTTAGTAGATTTAAGGAGATCCAAAAGTCAATTAAGAATTAAAATTTCCCGCCCTGATTTTTCCCGTCCGAGTAGTGAATAATTATTTATAATTATAAAAATACTTATATTTAGACAAAACCCGAACTCGATGGCCCTTCATTGAATAGTAATACACCGCTGTACGAATTTTCAGACGTCAAAATCAAAGTCACACTAAATAAACAATGGAATGAAATGTTGACGAAATTTCATTCGAATAATTTGTTAGGGTGCCGTAGTTTTTGACGTCTGAAATTTCATAGAGAGGTGTATTAATACTCAATAAAAGGCCATCGAGTTTAAGTTTTAGCTAAATATACGTAATTTTGTTTATAAAGTAAATAATGCATGGTTCGATCAGTAATTCAGGGAATTAACTTTCGGACCCCCTTAACATAAAAGTGAGTCATATTAATGTTTGAATCGAATTTTTAAATAATAAGTAAAACAAATGATAAATGAATGAACAAGGATGAATATACTTATTAGACGTGCATATACTTTTAATTTTTTATGAGTTCATTTATGCAAGTGCTCAAATAATATAAACCTCGACAACAAATAAAATGTTTTCGAGAGTTGCGGTTTTAACTATATAGTCTGACGCTCGCGTACTACCTAAAACAGAATAACGAGAAATCTCTAGATTATTGCATCACATAATTTTAGTGTCTTGCACATTTAGCGTTACCTAGGACAATTACTTATTTATATAATGATAGAATAATAACTAAATAATAAAAGTCGAGACCAATACTTTTGTAAGTTATGTCAATAATTAATAAGTGAAAGTACCTATATAATTATAGAAATTTCCTCCGCAGCCTTTATATCATCAAATCAACGTATAATACAGCACTTTGGGCGTAAAAATCTAATTGTACACATAAATTCAAAGGATCTCTCCTATACTAATAGAAGAAAAAAAACAATTGAATTTCCTTTTAGAAAGCAATTGCTTACCGTCGTCACCGCCGCACAATAGAAACGAGAAACGCGTCATTGAATTAGACGTCTGCACGCGCGCGCGCCGTGTATACTTTTCCATTTTCGATTTTCCTTTTCGTTTCTCGCGCGCCGCACCGTTCGGAAACTGATAGATCCGAGATTTACGATCGAGATAAACGTTTCGGGGGGGGATTTCGTTTTTTACGAGTGCCAATAAAAAAATGCTTTACGACGCTATATAGATTGCGGAGAGCCGTTGCTGTTTGCAGCATTGCTGGGCAGAAAAATGATTCGCGTGAATTATCGAGTTCGCCAAGTCAATGTTGTAATTGAAGAGAGCAGGGCGCGCGCGAGCGGCTCTTTTTTGTTATACGGCATTAGCGCCGTTTACGAGGTAGGCAGTGCATGGGAGAGGAGTGACGATGTGGGTATACAGGCTCAGCGCGGTGTAGCGGAATAATAGGAGATGAAACTATAAATTTCGATGTTTATTACTGAAAAGTGTGCTTTTGTGCGTAATGTATCCTAAATTACTTGAATTTAGAAATTCTATCGAAAAGTCACGTAAAGAATAAACATTTATCAATCTTCAATTACCGAATAACATAAACTTATTTAATCATAAAGCAAGTGTGCTAAAGAGCAGAGACGAGGGATACTTCAAAAAGTAAGTAATAAAAAGTAAATAGTACACATACAGATTTAAGCTAGTAGTGAGACTGCTAGCTCAGGTTTAAAAGAAAATCTTACTTATTTCATAGTAGAGCTTAACACTAGATAATATATATTAGTTATGCTTCTTAATTTCTCAAAATAGGGAAGTCTGGACATAACAATACAGTAGAAGTTGTTTAGGGTGAAAGGTATTTCATACTTGGATGATATTTTAGTTTTGATATGCAATATAACTTTAATCATTGGCTTTTCATTAATTTAAAGCAATTTATAAACAGTATGAAATTGCGAGTTAAAATGTGCCTTCTTTTTAAATTTATTCATTGGAAAATGGATTTGATGCAACTCGGTGAATATTTCATTTTTACCAACACTATTGTCCATAAGTTTAATTGTTAGTAGTCGACTTATGTTACAATTCAATTTGCATAACAATCAACCAGAAAATGAAATATAAACAAGCTTTAATAAAAATATAATCGATATTTTTAATTTGAATAATAACATTCTAGATAGCAATAATTGTTAATCAAATTTTTAAAAAGCATTGGCTTCCAATGTTGAATATGAACATTCATTATTACTGTATTCGCCCAGAGCATGATCGGTGGCGTCCTCCAAAGTTGGAAACTCAGGTAGTATATTCAACATATATATATCGTATATATAGTAATGCTTTACGGTTACACCTCTATTTCCATTTTCTGCCATCTCGTGCGCTGCGATCGTTTCTTTTTATCCCCTCCAAGCAGATGCACATAGTGAATAAAATCATTCTCCAGAAAAGAAAGCGTTAAAAGTATGCCACTTATTCAGTGACAGTGACATATTATTAAAATATATTACTAAAAAAAACTTTGACTGCAAACGAAAAAGTAGCAAGTTCTATTTCCATCCGCCGCCGTTTCCATTAATTTTTGGCTATTTACCAGGACGAAGCAAAAAGCGCAAAGACCTCCCGCAAAATCCCCAAGCAAAAGAAAAGAGGCCATTACAATACCTCCCCAGCGTATATATCCGCCAAGAATTTCCCATTAATTTCTCGGAACACCAATTCCAACCCACCAACTACAAAACCCAATTTCCTCCTCGCCCCAACCTTTGTCCAACGCGTCATCCAGCGCTTGTTGACGAGGAAGAAAAAAATTCGCCTATTCACCTACGACTCTATTCACCTGTGCATCAGCAGCTCCCGCGCGAGAGAGGAAGTGCACTAAGAAGAAAGGAGAGAGAAAAAAAGAATGAGGTGTAGGAGCAGCAGCTCGCGCATCGATCATCATCATATTCAGCGTATCCTCCTTTCAAAACCTCGGCACCCAATTCAGAGACTCGCGCATATCCGCTCCACGAAACCTATACGACGGCGCCCACGTCGAGTTGCTCGCGCGCGTACACCCGCGGCACGAGCCAGAGGCGGAGCAGGCGAAAATTGAAATAAAAGGGGGGGGGGGGAGAAGAGCGAACCCTTGTATACAGGGATGTGTGTATAACTGTATGTATGGTGAGTTACGAGTAAATTTTTTTTTTGGGAGGAAGATGGAAAGCTTCGCGAGAGAGATAATCGAGTTTCTTGTAGTGCTGAAAATGGAGATAGGAAAAAAATTTCTTTTTTGGTGTTTGAAGGCATATGATAAATTACTTTGGCTCGCAGCGAAGAAAAAAAACTTGTTTTGTTGAATATATATATATATATATATATATATATATATATATATATATTTGTTTTAAACAAGTCAAAGAACATTTTTACTGTATTAAAAAACAAGATATTCTTCAGAAAATAAGGAAAAAAAATTTCTTATTTACTTAAAATTAGGAATCAACTTGATATAAATAATAAACGAGATATCAGCAATATCATACAGAAAAAATTTTAATAGTAGTTTTCGGTGCGAAGTTTGCGTAAAAATTATCTATCATATCCAGGCGTCACGATATAATGAATGCGAAGTTGGAATTATCATAAACGTAAGATGCTCGCGATGCATAAATCCGATTTCTAATATTTATTTAATTTTATTTTTATTTAAAAACTACTTAGGTATGTAAATTTTTGTTATAGTATTATGTGTCACTAACGTTTTCCAATTAATTGTGTAAAGGTGACACTTTCTCCATTCTACAAAATTCAATAATTATTTTTAAGAAACGGAGAAGGATGAAGATATGAGTTTCATTTTAATACAAACTGTGTATTACAATCGCTTGCATTAAAATGTTATTTCAAATCAATAGTGTAAACGTATTGTTTAATTTTTTTGTTTATTATATTTATTTTTGTACTCAGCCTCGCCACAAAGTAGTCCAAAATAGCGTATAAAAGGAAAGATATGTAGAAGGTCCGATTCGTTGATGTACAATAACGTAGAATAACGTGAAATTACATAAAATAACGTAAAAAAGCGAAAAAATACAGTAAGAATAATAAAAAAAATTCGATAAGTAGCCCAAAATAACGTAGAAAAAGTGAGATATGGATAAGGTCCGATTCGTTGATGTAAAATAACGTAGAATAATGTGAAATTACATAGAATAACGTAAAATAGCGCAAAATTAATGTAAAAATAGTAAATAATTTCGAAAAGTAGCCCAAAATAACGTAGAAAAGGAGAGATATGGAAAAGGTCCGATCCGTTGATGCACAATAACGTAGAATAACTCCAAATGACCTAAAGTAACGTAAAATAGTGCATAAATAACATAAAAATCACGAAAAATTCCACAAAGTATGGCCAAAACAGCTCCAAATAGGGAGATATGGAGAAGGTCTGACTATTAGATGTAAACTAACGTAATGTAACGTGAAATAACGTAGAATAACGTAAAATTGCGGATAAATAACGTAAAATTCACGAAAATTCTATGAAATATTTGAAATTTCCTTTTTTGTTATTCCACGTCATTCTACTTTGTTTTACATCTATGAATCGGACCTCGTCAATATCTCCCTTTTTCTACGTTATTTTGGCCTACTTTTCGAAATTATTAGTGTTATTTTTCGTTATATTACAACTAATAATTCTGACCTTCTCTATATCTCCGTTATTCTACAATATTATGGCCTATTTTGGAATTTTTTGTTATATTATCATTATTTATGCGATATTGAACGGTATTCAAGTTATTTTATGTTATTTTACGTTATTATATGCAATTTTACGGTAATTTATGTTATTTATATGTTACTTTCCGTTGCTTTATGGTTATTTTGAGCGGGACTTGCTTTAATATTTGCCCAATGTTATATATATTAAGGTTCTAACAACGAATAATAAGTTCTAAATATTATTAGATTGCTGTCGCCAGTTGCAGCGGAAGTAGATTATTGCACTCGTGTAACGTTTTTCGCTCGAGCGAAGCGAGAGTGAAAAGTCACATGACGTAAATAATCTACTTACGCACTAGTTTCGAATCGTATTTTATACCACAGGCGCCGAATAATCATATCAAAGTTGTGATTTTGAGGTTAAAGTGGTATACAAGTTAATTAAAGTATCCTTAAATCAGACATATTAAAGTATCCTTAAATCAGAATTATTCCCAACATCGTTCAGTAATTGCTATTTATACATAAATTGCGTAATTGTTTGTTATTTGTATGTTATCCTTATTATTTTGTGATATGTAACGTTATAAACATTTATGTAAAGTATGTATGGATGACGTATATTGTTGGATGTATATTTTAACGTTGAGTTGAACATAAGATTTTTCATTATTGGTTTGAATCTTGTAAGTAAAAAATTTTAATGGCACGATGTTTTCGTAAGCAATATGTAGAAACAAATACTTTTCTTGAATATTTCCCTTAAATTCAATTTAATATGTTTACTTTTTAATTAGATAATGGATGATTTTCCTAACCTGAAATAATTTCAAATAGAAATTATTTTTAGATACGAAACAAGTGCCATTTGGAAGCAGATACTGTGACAATATAAATGCAGGAGATATATTGTACGTGTCATCAGCGCACTGCCGCGCGCGTTGATATATAAATGGGACAATATTTTATTTGAGTAACAGATTGAATGAGTTATAATGAAAATACTGTATCATTGTCAAAGCCATGTGTTTCAATGTTTTGCTATTCACATATTTTGGAGTAAAAGTCGTACGTTCCATAGTGAAGCAGAACCTTTTTATTTTTTACGTTTTTTACTTAAAATTCTAACTTTAAAATTATCTATGTTTTCAATTTTGATTTTGTACCAATGCTACAAAAGCATTTGCTTTCCCTAACTTCCGCCGTTTCATGCATCTCAAATTTGTTTGCTTTCAAAACTGTTATCTTACGTTCCAGTGCACTACATCTCTTTTACAAATACTCCCAAAGTTACTAAAAACACACATATCTGTGCACTTCCAATTTCATCCGAACCTTCGAAACGAACCGCTCAAGCTCAACAATTCAACTTTCCGCTCAAGCGTTCGCCATTCAATGCTTAATATTCCCAAACTTTCAAGCGAACTTCATTCCTTCCCTGGACCAGTCGAGAAGTAACCCTCCGTGTATGCATTCGCCCACTAATACCACTATATTAATAGTTCCATACATTTACGGACACCTTTACATAGCGATAATTTCGAAATGCACCGGCAAAGTTTATTGTACATTAGTTCTTCAATAGATTCAATGCATGTCTAACGGATTATCCTCATACCAGATGTTGACACCTATAATCGCTAATAACGGACAAACGGACAAATGATCATTTGTCATATCAGTCTGTGCTCGAAGATACATTCAAACAAAAGCGTTTAAATTTAAAACAAAGTTGAATGAATATGCTTGTAAAAAGCAACATTTAAACTTTCAAACATCTGCTGAAACAAAGTTTGAAATAGAAAAAAACTTTTCGGGTGATAAATTTTAAAAAATCTGCAAGACATCAATTTCTCATGAAAACATAAATATGTACATCGGGAACAAGTTCATAAATATTGAATCAGCTGCTGTAGATGAAGTGTTATTTGAGTGAATATGTTAAGAACAAATTATTTCAGTATCTGGCACCCTTATGAAAGACAAAGGCTTTTGAGATTGTATAAAGGACAATGCCCACGAGCTTATAGGTTGTATTCTTTAACAAAGCAACCTTTCTAAACCTATATAATAGTTGTTTGGATTATAAAAGACTTCATTTAAATACAAATTTGACCTCATCCACTCAAGAGGGCCCGCGTAACAAGAATTACATTTGGGAAAAGTTCGCATAAGTGTTGTTCGGCAAAAGTTTGGCCCAAATTTTTGCCGAACTTGGAAAAGTAATTATGAAAAAATAAAAAATATAAAAAATTTCGACTAAGATTTGAACCGGCGGACTTCTGATTTGTAGGCTTACGCTCCACCAACTGAGCTATTGTTTACTCCCGAATAAAAATTTAGTTCAGGCAGTAATTAGGCCGTTATCAGGTACCTCGGAAGTCAGCTAATGTCCTGATCAGGTGCCTATCCAGACCTTATAAGGTTTGTAATGGCGAGGAGATCAGGGCCTTCGCAGGCTGTGCTAATCGAAAGGGAATGGCCAGGCACTTATCAGGCCGCCTGAACAACAATGGAATAGGCAGCAAACAGACACGACAGCTGTTGATGCTCAATAAACGGGATATAAAATAAGATTATTGAGGTTTAATTGTTTGAACTTTATTTAGAAATGATAAAGTTGTGACCAAAATTCAAACTCATCTTAATTGTCAACCTTGATTTTGAATGTATTTACTTTTGTTTCATACAAATACTATTTGGAAACAAACATAAAAGATATATAGATCAACTAAAAAGTGCTATACTGTCTTCGTTTATTTTAAATTATTAAAGCAAGTTAATTTAATCTACTTTTTTGTTACATTATATTTTGAAATTACACATTATAAAACTCTAATAAAGTTTATATATCAATAATGCAGTGCCAAGTACTTTAAAAGAATAATTAAAAATATTTGAATTATAAAACTCTAGCTGATCGATTTTAACATTGACTCAAATAAAATCCAACAAAATTTTCTTTCAATTAGAGAAATACGACTGTAACTTACTTATCTATTTTCAATTACTATTGTAAAGTTTGTTAGAATATACTATTTTTTTAATTACTGCAGTAAAACTCCTATAAGAAATAGTACGAAGTGCAGATTCTCTATTAAGATTAAATAACCAGTTACCTGTTTATACTTATTTAATTAAATTATAGTGATCGAGTTCTTTATCTTCGAAAGAGTCACTTATGAGAATATTGTTTTTGAACGGTAACCAAATGCAACAAATACTATACGTATCTTCTAAACTATACCAAGATAGAAGCTAAAAATGGGTGAGTAAGTTATACTCTCATAGTAGAAAGAGAATATATATATTTGTTAACTCTAAGCATACTTATTTCTCTGATCGAAAGAAAATTTTGCTGGATTTTATTTGAATCACTATTAAAATACCTTAGTTAGAGTTTTATTAACCAAATATTTTTAAGTATTCTTCCTATTAAAATAGAGTAATTTACTAAATTCAGTTGGTCATACGTAACATATAATTTTAGTTATTTCAAAGCACTCGGCACTTCATTACTGATACTAATAATTTATTAGAGCTTCATAATGTTCAGTTTCAAAGTCTGATATATAAGAAAGTAGATTGAAGTAAATTGTTTTATTAATAATAACTAGCTTAAAAATTAATGAAGACTATAAGGCACTTTTTAGATAAACTATATGTTTGGTTATGTTCTTAAAAAAAAGAATTTTAAGAAATAAAAGTAAATAGAATTAAAATTAAGGTTCACGACTGAGATGAATTTCAATTTCTATAATAATTCAATTAACTATGGAACTTAAGTTGAATTTAATTTTTTAACAGAGAATTCACGCTTTGTAATTTTTCTTATAAGAGATTTACTGAACCCTGGTAGAAAATTGAGCATATTAGATGGTCGGTTCACGATCTATTGGGCAGATCCGTTTCCTAATAGTTCGCCAGAAATAAACCAGCATCTGACCAGAAATTTATAGAAAATCTAAATAGCTTACATAACCCTAAAAAATTATTGAAAATGTAAATCCCATTATAGTACTTCTGCGTTAAAACAGCATGCAAATTTTTATTCGATTATTTATTTGATTTTTTTATGTCTTATTTAATTATAAAACTCTAACCTTAAAAAAAATTTTAATGAAATAAGTTTTTAGTTTTTATTTCGAATCTATCCCAAATATATCTTAGCATTCTATTAACAATAAGCTATTAAATCCATGACATAATAATCATTATTAACTTATACAAATTCGTTAAACGTTATTTTTTATTTATTTATTCATTAACCATAAGTTGGTCAGGTTTCTGACGAGAAAACGTCGACAGGTAGCGGGGTTTCTGGCCAGACTTTTAAGCAGAAATTGGCCATTCCCTATAAAATAGAGTAAAATCTGGCGAACATATGGGGAACGTTTCTACCAGGGAACTTATTCAAAAAGTTATTAGTCGGTCCCCAGATCGAACATCTTACGTATCTTATAAAGTATACAGTGATAGTAACTGAAAATGGGTAAGTAAGTTATACTCGTATGGTAGAAAGAGCATATACATATTTTTTGAACTCTAACAAACTTACTTCTATTATCAAAAGAATTTTTTTTACAATTTATTTGAGACACTTAAAATAGCTTAGCTAGAGTTTTATTAATAAAATATTTGTAAGTATTCTTCCAATTATTCTAGCGTAATTTAGTAATTTTCAGTATGTTATATGGAACATGTTAGTCAACAGTGAGTTTCAAAAATATTAACATTTTGTAAGAGTGCACTCAAATTTAGAAAGCAAATTCAACAATTTGAGTTCTTTCTAAGCACTTGACACTGCATTATTGCTATATAAACATTATTAGGGTTCTATAATGTTTAATTTCAAAGTATAATGTAACAATAAAAGTAGATTAAATCAACTTGCTTTATTAATAATAAATAAACGAAGACAGTATATCACTTTTTAGTTGATCTATGTATCTTTTATGTTTGTTTCCAAATAGTATTTGTATGAACCAAAGTAAATAGATTCAAAATCAAAGTTGACAATTAAGATGAGTTTGAATTTTGGTCACAACTTTCTAACCTCAATTTTAAGAACACGAATAATTACACTTAATGAACATTTTTTAATTTCTTTTTAGTTGTAGATTATCAATTCTAAATAAAGTTTAAACAACCAAACCTCTATAATCTTATTTTATATACTGTTTATTGTGCATCAACAGCTTTCGTAACTGTTGTATGCCTATCTCGTTGTTGTTCCGGTGGTCTGATAAGTGTCTAGCCATTCCCAGACGATTAGCACAGCCTGCGAAGACCCTGATTTGCGCGCCATTACATACCTTATAAGGTTCTGTACAGGCACCTGATAAGGGCCTAATTACTGCCAGAACTTAATTTCTATTCGGGGACAGAAACAAAACGGTAGCTCAGATGGTAGAGAGTAAGTGTACAAACCAAAAGTCCGCTGGTTCAAATCCCGGCCGAAATTTTTTATTTTTTTCATAATTATTTCGCCTTTTTCCAAGTTCAGCAAAAGTTTGGGATTGTCTCATAGCTAAAGTTCAGGCCAAACTTTTGCCGAACAAAACTTAGGCCGAACTTTTTCCAAACATAATTTTTTTTATGTGGGGGAGTAGTAACAAGTGCTCTCAAGAATACTATAGTTTTGGGTATTTTCTATAGCATTCTACGAGTACTGCATCATTTTCTTATTTAAGAACACTTTCAACCGCTTATTCATGAGTTGAGAGTGACAAATTTTGTTTTGAAATTCATGCTTTTTATGATCAAGGATAAGTTAGGGATCTTAACCTTCGCCATAGACCACCATGGACCGTTCTTTGTGACTTCGTTACGATATCACGCTTAAAAGTTTTAAGTGAAATTTTACTGCCTCTAAAGAGAATACCGAGCCAATCTCCCTCGGAGTCAATAGCAACTCAGCAAAGGGTGAACTTTCCACTGCAAATATACCAGTGAATTTCGCTCAGTACTTTTAGTAAAAAAATCAATATTCACCGTGCGTTCATTGACTCATCTAGAGTGTATACTCACTCCCAGAGAATACGACTCCATCTTTTCCCCTAAAGATAGCGAAAATTCGCTCGAAACTTCGAAGCTCGATCGTACGCCCCCATTTTTACAAACTATTTTTATCGCCCCCGTCCCCGTAGCTTCAATTTTGGCTTGATGTACACCGAGGGTATATACACATCCATTGTACCGAGCTTTCGCCGCCTATATAGACCTCCCGGTCAAAGTGCCAAGCGGAGCGCACTGCAATCGATGGGTGTCCGCAGTACAACCCCTCTAGTAACACATATTGCAGACACCCTTTTTGCTCAGCTCACTCTTTGCAGTCGGTCGAATTATAAGGGCCGCTGCTCGTATGTACAAATACACGCGCACGCGAGCCTGGACATACATATATGTATCCATAGAGACGCGGCTTTATTTACGCGTCGTTAATAAGGCCGCGTGCGCGCGTTGCAAACTGCACATGCTTTCACGTGCATTGCACTTGCTTGAGCGTAGTGTGCATGTTGAGCCAAATGAGGATAGGCGTTTCGCCGAGGCGGCGGTGGAGGCACGAACGGCCCCTTCGTTAGTTTGCTCGCGCGCTTCTTTTGACCCTTTGACGGCTGTCTGGAGAGAGTTACGTATACGTAGGGGTGAACTGGATTTAACGTGCTGTCTCTCTCTCTCTCTCTCTCTCTCTCTCTCTCTTTCTCTCTCTTTCTCTCTCTCTTTCTCTCTGTGTTTGGTTTTCGGAAAAGGCTTTTTGGGGCGGGGAAATTGGATTATTGCAGAGTTCTTTTTGGGATTATCAAATACCCTTGCGTGCTTTGGAAGTTAGTTATGCTTTTCGTAAGGGGAAAGTTTGATGCGGGTAGGATTCTTTTTTGCGTGTCTTTAAGTCGTTTCGACGTGCAACAAAAAGTTATGGAAAGTTGCTCTTTGATAAGCTAACTTTTGGTCAATTACTCGTTATATTAAAGGTCTTAAGGACAATGAACTGATGTTTCGAAGTATTATACGAGTAGTATTTAGTTTATTTCCCTCACATATATACAATTCGTACTTGTGCCTATATTTATTTTGAAATTTAAAATGCGTAGGCAGAAATGAATCGACTTACTAAGAAATATCCCAAAGGCATAAACTGAAATTTGAGCATAGAAAGAATAGGAAACTGACTGTGCAAGCCGTAATGTTTCTAGTTTCCTTTGTCAAATGTTTTTGTTCAGCTAGAATAGTGGTACTGAACTGACGTTATTCCTTTCTTGTTCGAATTTAAACAAAAGGAAGTTATTTTGTTTGAAATATAAACGTTGTTTTGTTATTTATTTAACACCCATTTCCAAAAGTTATCAAACTATTGCTATTATAAAGCATTCATATAATTGTGAAGAAGTGTAATAGAACAAGTTTAATGAACAGAATAACATTCATCAGTTTATTTCGAGTCCATTGATCCACTACCAACCATTAGACACCTCACTATAATTGTTCGCAATGAAAAGTGCATGATTTGACGACGCTTTATTCGATAATCGCAAATGCAGGACTCCGATTATAATGACTCACACTTGAAGATGACTAGCCAAGCGTTAACCGAATCGAGCGAAAATAAAATTGATGTAAGTGCACAGGAACTTGGTAGACACGCTCACAGCCGAGTTATAAACTTACAAGGAGATTGTAAAGCCTTCGGAGTAGCAGGCATTTTAATCGGAGTGCTTCGCACCACCGAGCATGTTACATATTTTATGGAAGATCCTGAAGATTCTCGCATTGCCTACCGGAATCCTTGATATTTTATTCAAGCGAGTCGCACTATCCGTGGACACCAACGTTCTCTATTTCTTTAAGAGATCGCTATTGTAGAGTAAAATTTATAAGATAAATGCAAGCCATACATGTTTACAAGGTAGAACAGATTATGAATTGAAAATCTTAAAGGCAAATTAACAATTCATTATACTTAATTTATGAAAATGGCTCAATCCTATTTTCTAGTATCTCTTTCTTTCTCGCTGATTATATTAATATCAAGTAAAATGTAAAGCAGTAATAATACTTATTACATAAATCTCTTATCAAAATAACCAGTTATTTCACATTATATAAATCATTATGCACCTTCTAATACGGGAATTTCAGTGTTGCTAATGTACTAGGGTGATCAATTTTTGTATAAAAGAAGACTAATAGATAATGAAAGTGTATCATATTTATTTTATTTTGTGCAAGCTTTTCTAGTAACAACCAAAAAAACTTAAAAAAAACGTTTCATTTCTCTAACCAGGGTCGCTTTAGCAAGAAATTAAATATTCGATTTTAAGTCTTTCTTACGTCCTCTAACATCTTAAGGGGCATGTATACCGACATTCAAGTTTTTCGTTTCATTCAATGAATAAATAACATTTTCAAAATTTGCGAACGTACCCACAATCTATTTATCACTAACAATGTGCGTATGTTCGTAAGATTATATTAAAGTAAAAATTGACTGCGATAAACGAAAGATCGATCATGTCGGTAACTGGGTATAAGGTATACGACTTCGACCTCCCCTTAATTATAATACTACTGTACCATACTAGATTCTAAAAATAGTAAGCTTTGAACTACGCAATAGACCCCCTGTAAACGTCAAAAATGCAAAGCTCTATACTTGCTCTACACGGTACATTAAGTTGTAGCAGGAGAAAATCGAAATACCTTAGGCGAGCTGCAAGGGCAAATAGAATACGAAATGACTCATGGGTATCATATTTGGTGCTGTCGAGGAGCAGAGCAGAGTAGCGAGCATCTCTTAACAAGTCTGATCAAAATTGGTGCCCCGAAGGTTTGACAACTCGCCTCGTGGCCTCATAGTCGTCGTCGGCGGGGTCGGTTAGCGTAACCTAGAAACTACTTTGTCCCTAATGAATAAGTCATTTATATCGATACGGAAAACGCTTTGAATCATTACACTCATGCAGTTTGATTAGCCTGAAAGCTTTATCGTTAAGCATGACAAGTATGCCGCGATTTCTACTGACATCTGTTACAAGTTATTCTTTTTGTATAGATGTGGATTTCTTTCTTGCCTCGCAAAAGTTGAAATAGTGAAAAGTATGCAACTGTTTTAACTAGTGAAATTTTCACTCGCAAATGGAAATTGTACTAATTGAAATACTCGTGTACTTTTCAGTATTTAAATTTTAGATTATTATATAACCCTGGATAGAAAAAAAACCATTTTGAGATTAGATAAAACGATTTTTAGGTAATATAATAATTGACTACTTCTTACCGATTTTCGTAAAAATAAGTAAAGCACTTCATTTTTCAACAAGCTTCGTATAAATTAAAACTTTGTAACCAAAGTTAATCAAACGCGCATGCATAAAATAAAAAAATATGCACGCAAAAACATCCTCCAAGTGAGCTCAAAATAAAAGCCTCCATTAAAAGTAATCTTACTGCATCGTACGCGCGCTCATACCGCGACACCTCGGAAAGTCATAACACACCCATTAACGACTCTAGAACCTCGAGCCTGCATTCCCCATACAACGTCAATCAACACAAAAAAAACAACACTCAACCGGAAAATCATCTCTTTCGCAAGCTCGCGATCGGCGCATACCTCCGAGGCAGCAGCCATCACGGATAACGCTCTAAATATACATATACACGCAGCGCATAAGGACGTCGTCGTAGTCGTCGGCTTTGAGCGACGGCGGCGCCTGTAATGCTTCCGAGCCCGCGAGGCGGCGGCGGCGGCGGGGGTGGCTCGCGTCTTGAATTCGTAATGCGATAAAGCGACTGGCTGACTGGCTGCTGGCTTTTCAGGGCCGGATAGCTTCGTCGTCGTCGTCGTCTTGCAGAGAGACCGATGGAAGTGACATTGCTGCACCGCGAGCGGATTCAGACCCGCGCCTCGGTATATATGTATATGGTAGACCAGACGCCCAGACGTCTCTACTGTGCGGGTGTGTGGCTTTGGAGGATATTATAGGCGGATAGTCGACGCGACGGACTGTGACGCGACGCGCGCGCACACGGGTGTGCATTATGTATATAGGTATATATGGGAGTCGGGGTATACGCACACGTGGGCCATGTGGCGGCGGGTCGACGAGAGCCCGGGAAATCGAAGCGCCGGGACGCGAGGCTTCCGCTTTTTCCTTTTGAAGTTGTATTGAACGGTATGTATGGGCGAATACGCGCGGAAGTTTGGGCTTATATAGCGGTTTTGGATGTATTTGTTAATAATTCGTATGTTGTTGCGGATGTATGTTGGGGGTTTTTATTTTATTTTTACACGCCATTAACAATATGATTGATCGATATAGACCCGGTAGGTGGTAGGTTTAAGATATTTCAAACAAGTAATGAGGGAGGGACGTTCACCGCCCAATGAATTATGAATCAGTATCCAAATGTGGATTATTTTCTTTTATTTAAATTAGTATTATGAATATAATCTTGCATTATGTATATTTCCTTTATCTTATTTTGGAAGTAGATAGTCATCTTCTGGGGAGGACGAATCCCGTTAGAAGGCTACATTTTTAGATGGACATTTTTTCAGAAAAAGTAATACACAGAAGGATAATATTTTTAAGATACAACATTATGTAATCCGAAACAATAGTTGTATTCAACAAAAAAATAAAGATTTATTGTATTCAAGTAAAAATTTAAGAATAAAGGAAAAGTTGAAAATAAAATTGCCGTGCATCATGTATGGTATTTTACTGGAATCATCAAAGAATAGTCAAATAAAAATATTAGAAAACATTACAATTATTAAAACAGAATACAATCGAAATAAGGTTATTTTGACAGATGTCGGGATTTCTAGCTTTTTGTTCTGATCTTTAGCTTTCTTCATTTACGTTTTCGTATATATTTATTGTTATAAACGTATCCATTTATGTAATAGTAGCTTTATTAAGTATCTGTTCTTTAGACACTTTCAGTATTCTTCAGTAAGTGATTGTTGTTGCTTCATGCCATCAAAAATGGAATGTTACATTATATGTTATTAACAAGATAGGAGACTTTGAAAGATGTTCCATTACTATGCTCGATTGTTTTTATACCTTAAAGCAGTAATATATTATTTAAAATATAATCTCTTTAGGTCCATTTACGTATATTAAATTCTACGTTTTATTACATATTAACTATATGAATAGAAAGGATGACATTCATTTTATTCGTGCATTAAGAATTTTAGAAAAAGGAATATAGTGTTGGTTTCTTCCGATTCTCATTTAAAAGACAATATTTAAAAGACCATGTTTGTTTATGCAAGAGAATAAAGCCGTTGGAAAAGAAAGTAACAATAACGAAATATATTATGAAGGGTATGCGCAAGACTAAAACATGATGTACAAAAGAATGATACCGTGCTCTGTAATATTTTCTTGAATTTTTGATTCGTGGAACTCCATACACTCCGTGTACGCGCGGGTCGATGAATGCTTTTTTCGCCGTTCGAGAGAATAATTCTCTTGTTTTGTAGTTTCGAGCGCGCGCGGGCTGCGTATAATGGAAAACTTGATAAAAATGCCCTCGCGTCTCCGTGTGCAAATGGGAGATTTTTTGTTCGATTTTGTTTGGATGTACACACGCGCCGTATGTGTAATGCGAGCTTGCGCTCACATCCATTAGGTTATATGCGCTCGAAACGTTCGTCGTTGCCGCGGACGAGCCGCTGAATTTATATACGGAGTATTGTATACACACGTACGACGTTCTTCAGTTTGATTGCACGAATTTTGCGAAATTATTTTCATACACTGGATATGCAGGGTAATGCTTGCGTAAGAACAATGCAATTTTACTTTAATGCAACTTGAGGAACAATTAAAATTAAAGTGGTTTTATTGTCAGGGGTACATTGATGCTATGTCGTTGAAATTGTAACGCTGTTAGCAGTCGATGCACGTGTTTTTATGTCATAAAATTGGGTGTTTAAAAAATTGTGAAACAACGTAACTAAGTTTTACGTGAAAATAACTTTATTCAGAGAGAAACGAGGAACAGTGGCTTCGATTTAACGATTACGTATTCTCCAATTTGGAAAATATTAATATAACATGTGTGTAATTATAGGGTCTGTAATTTATACATGGGAAGCGTAGTTAAATATGCATTTTATGTGGCGTTGAAAAAGTTTTATGATACAACTCAGTAACAAGAATGTACAAAAACAAAGTAAAAGTACATTTTATGGAAATCTATTTAGTTTTTACGTAAGTATTTTTAGCTCATGCATGCCCGTATGGAATTTTAAGTGAAAATAATTCTTCTCTTTATGTATTTCATATAGTTTTGCTTCGTTAACAAAATAATAAGAAATAATTTCTGAAATTTCTTAGAACTACGAAATATTTTACAAGAATCCCTTATCGTTTTTCTATTTTTAATGAAATTTGGCTTATCTCATGTTAATAAAATTACGCACATAAGAAGAATACGCGCCCTGGTAGAAAATTGAGCATATTAGATGGTCGGTTCACGATCTATTGGGCAGATCCGTTTCCTAATAGTTCGCCAGAAATAAACCAGCATCTGACCAGAAATTTATAGAAAATCTAAATAGCTTACATAACCCTAAAAAATTATTGAAAATGTAAATCCCATTACAGTACTTCTGCGTTAAAACAGCATGCAAATTTTTATTCGATTATTTATTTGATTTTTTTATGTTTTATTTAATTATAAAACTCTAACCTTAAAAAAACTTTTAATGAAATAAGTTTTTAGTTTTTATTTCGAATCTATCCCAAATATATCTTAGCATTCTATTAACAATAAGCTATTAAATCCATGACATAATAATCATTATTAAATTATAAAAATTCGTTAAACGTTATTTTTTATTTATTTATTCATTAACCATAAGTTGGTCAGGTTTCTGACGAGAAAACGTCGACAGGTAGCGGGGTTTCTGGCCAGACTTTTAAGCAGAAATTGGCCATTCCCTATAAAATAGAGTAAAATCTGGCGAACATATGGGGAACGTTTCTACCAGGGCGTGTACAGTATATACGCAATGAAAGCATAAGAGGTAAAATGCATTGAGGTAAAGGTTAAGATCTTGCTTTTGTAGTACTGAGACTTACATTCATACGCATTTTAGTAATCCCTTTGTCAGTCGTGTCGTAACAATAATGGTAAACATAAAAACCTCGTAAAGTATGCGCGCAAATTTATTCAAAGCCGAGGTATAATAAACTTTCATGTACATACATCGGGGTCAAAACTCTGTAATCGGCCTGCACGACGAACATTCAGATAATACGAATTATACAAGCGGATATTTTAAATTCTTAATTCACACCTCGAGCGGCCGAAAACGTCACTAAAATTTATGAGTTGAAAAGAATTCTGTAATGCCTTTAATTTTTTTCTCCAGCGCGAATCACCTTTGAGCTAAAGATTATCTGACTGTATAAAATTAAAATATTTAAAGTTTTATATTTTAAAATATCAATCACTTTTTTTATTAAATTGATTATTGTGGAATCTAAGGAGACAAGTGTTCATTTATTAATGCATAATGTTAACTCTTTAAATCATACATTTTTCTATTAAATTGATTTTTTCTTAGAATTTTGTTTGTAGGGATGTTTCGGGATTGCTAGTTATGAATCCGAAGTTAGATTTTGGAAATTTAAAATAGCGGATTCAATATGTTGAATGTCTATAACTTTCGCCTAAAACAAAATCAGAATTCAGATTCGCAATTAGCGATCTCAAAAATCTACTCTCTAAATTTAAATTAGTGAATATTTACTGTTTCACAGTGAAAGTCGCTGATTTAAATTTAGAGTATATGTTCAAGTTTTCGTGTAAATATTTATAACTAGATGTGTCCATGTACGCTGCTGAAATGGGGCAAAACACTTGTTTTAGTTTATGTACTCTGTTAAATAATAGTACCTTTTAATGGTTTTGTAATTTAAAAAATTAATGAGCACAATTATTTATATGTTTGTTAGAAAACAGGCGTTACATAATATATGTATATAACAATGTTTTGTATCATCATTAATTGTTTTCTACGTATTAGTCAACTATAAATTGATATATTTATTGAACTCGCGTATTACTTTAAGTATACATGAGAAACAATCATGCAACAATCCTTATAATTGTTTTGAATTTCTACAGTCTTCAAATTGCCATTCTTCAAACGCTTTTTCAAATGCTCCTTATAAAAACGTACTTTTCAAAAGCAACACAGCATGTATAATATTTTACAAAGCAAAGCGTCGTCACGTTTTTGTTTCCATAATTCCGTATATATACGAACGCCAGCCGCGAGCAAAAACCTGCTTGCATCAAACGTAATTGAAGCCGATTACAAGCTACCTCGCCAGAATCCTCCAATTTCCATAAATAAAGTCTATGCGCAATACAACGCGCGCGACGCACACACCGAACGCATAAGCGAAAACCCCGGGCACACATACAGAGAAGAAAATCCCTCGTAACGAAACGCATCCACTCTCCACCTGCCCGCAAATTATACGTCTCCACATCACGCAAAAATATCTCCACCACCTCGAGATGTAAAATGTACCAATGACTGGACACGTCCCAGTACCTGGACAGCCGCTTGAATATCAAGTTATATTTGATAACACAGGGCTTTTAATTGAAATAACTATATGTGATAATAATCTATTACTATCCAGTTACATATATTTAAATTTTTATAAAAATCTACGTTTGATTTGTATCCTAAAAAAATAGTTTTGTAATGGAACTGATGTACGCACAACAGTACGCCATTTTTTTAAGCAACGGCTAAGATATGTCTTATTGATTTTAGAAGTTATTTAATATTTTTTTATCATTGTCGACGCTCAAAAGTTTTCTGAGCTTATTTAATCGCATAATAAATATAAATAAAATGCTAATATATGCCAAAGTACCTTGACCCCTATATGAATTTCAATATAATAAATATATTTTCATACAAAACACGTTTCTCTCTGCGTAATTAAGTTCTCGAACGTGATTACTATTATTTCTACTATTTACAATGTTTATATTATAAGTTGTGGCACTCATATCAGCCGAGCGGCATCAATAGGTTAGATGACTAGAATATTTTTCAAGTAATAATCAGCCTTAAATTTTTCAACTGAGTTAATTTGATAGACAATAATAATAATATTGTCGTTTAGTAGGATCCAAAATCTTCTACTATACTGCACATTTTAGCGTTATATATTAACACACAGATTTCCTTTACTCTTAAGTGTCCAGTTACTGGTACTTTTACCTACTCTAAAACAATTTTCATCGCAACCCGCGAGCGGCGATAATAATAGAAGCCACCATCATGCCGCACGCGAAAGCAGCGCGCGCGCCGCGGCTTGTAATTTTTTTTCTCTCCTCTCGGAACTCTCGCGAGGAATCTCCATCCTACTGTATCTTCTCTCTCTCTCTCTCTCTCTCTCTCTCTCTCTCTCTCTCTCTTCATCTCATCCTTGTCGTTGTCGTCATCATCATCATCGCATCGGCTCGCGGGGTTCCAGCTTCAGCCTCAGAGCTCTTCCACGAACAAAAATGAAAGTGCGCGCGGTGTATACGGACGTTTTTCTACTGCTGCTGCTGTTGCTGCTTCTCTCGCGTGCGTACGGTGCGTCGTATATCTCGTTTTCTCGCGAGCTCGTGGATAATACCGCGGCGCGCGGCTCGTTCCGTGGAGTATAAGAGGAGGAAATGAGCGGAAGCTCGAGAGAGACAGAGAATATATGAGAATACGAGCTCGAGCGAAGCGATTTGAACGTATTTTTCGGAGATTTGAATTTCGTGAGAAGTGGAGGAGAGTTTGAGGAGTTGGCTGTCTACTGTTTAATTAGACGCTAAGTGAAATGTTCGGGCTGAAGGATTAGGGGGAATTTAAGCGTCGGCTTTGTGCGTGTTTGGCTGGAACAAAGAAGCGTAATGCGCTCTCACGCGAATGACTGGATGGAGTGGAATTGTCGGTTCTGTTAACTCTTTCAGGCACGCATTCTTTGGGTACGATTGAATTTCGGGAAACTTTGTCTCCGGAGTTTTCTCCTCGGGTCACTGAATAAATACATTTTTAAATTTTGATATCATATTTGGAATCGGCGACCCGAAAAACGAGTATTGATTTTCGTCCCGATATTCCCAGTAGATAGGTAGAAAATGAACTTCTTTTGTAGTAACGATTTTCGTACTTTTTTATTTATGACAAATTTTAAATACAATAATAATAGATATTCTCCAATACCTTTCTTATGCCCTACTGAGCTGAGATACCATTTAAAGCCGATAAACGGGGATCAAAATATAAAAGCATCGACTCCGAGGAAAAATTCATGAGAAAAAAATGGTGGTAATCTGGATTTCTGGTGTGCTTCAGAGACTGAAGTAAATTGAGTGAAATGGTATGACAAAATTCACTATCCCGCTTCTATTAAGAATATACTCGATGTTCCACACAAAATTACCATATAATGCGAAGTAAAATTTACCACATTCAGGATTCGTAGAACCTTGTATACCTAAGATAAACTTATGTTTACGTTTCAAAAAAGATTTGCAGGCGTTCGAAATAATATTAAGTAATAGAAAAAAAGATATTCTGTATAACTTTCCATACAGCCCAATATAAGGTAAGTGTACTAGTTACTACGGAGTATTTTCTAGCTTAACTTTAAATTAGCATGAAAGGCGAAATATGACAAGAAAATAAAAGTGTCTTTTTTTAATTTAAAGATTTTGGTATAATCTATATAGTTAGATACGTAGCAAACTGTAAATTATTTATTTATTACGAGCAAAGTTAGTAAAAAGAATCTTCCTAATTGTTTTACTGCGGGTGTTCATGTATTAACTGCGTTTCAAATGCTGCGGAATTACTAGTTACTGCGCTTGTACTACTGCAGATTTTGTGTACAACTGCAACTTGATCTTTTTTTATTAAATATTATTGTTTTGTAGAAGTATATGAATTTACATACTCCAGTAAGAAGACTTTCACTTGTGCACTTTTAAAAATAAAAAAATACTAAATACCTAGAGATAAGTAATATGATTAGTGTACACGCGGAAAGTGAGGTTAAGATGCTATAAGTAATAGAAACCATCGGTATAGCCAGTAACGCATCAACTACTGCGGGCCAACCCATACAATTCGAAATAAATAATGATTCCAAACATTTCTCTATGACAACTAACCTTAAAGAAAAAAATATATTTTTTGAGATTCCGCATTAAGATGCACAGTTTTCATACGTTTTTAAGGTATACCCTTAATAATAGAAGCATCCACAGTAACTGATACATTTATCCTATATCTTACCAAACGCCAACGGTTTGTGCAGCAGCAGCAGCAGTACGCCTCTCCCGCGAGAAGAGTGGTACATACGCGCGCGGGGGTATCGAATTTCTTTCCGCGCATGTGTGTGTGTGTGTGTGTGTGTGCAGCGCATACCGCGCGCGCGTGCGATCGGAGAAACGCCGCCGCGCGGTGTATGCGTGAATTGCAACTGCAGTTCCGCCTCTAAAGTGCATGTGTTGGTGTATACGCTAGGAGCTGAGTGCGGTTTGAGTTTTGCGCTCTGCGGCGGCGTGCAGAACGTTCAATTTTTCGTTAATTATTATTGCGCAGGGGGAGGGGTGACGAGGATTTTTATCCGAGAAGGTTGTTGGGTATTACACGAGATCTGTGAAAGTAAGGATTTTGTGGAGATTATAGGTTATAGAGTGTTGTAACGTTGATTTTGGGATAATTAGTGGCTTGTTTTTATTCCGAGTTATTGTTTTGTTCTTGCATGAATGCGTTAATCGAGCGAGTGTTACGTTCCTATTTTTGAGAGAAAATGTAAGCACTGTTTTTTTATATTGCGAGCTATCACCACAAAATTATTATGAGTGTATTTTTTACTAACACAGTAAAGATGGATATTTCAGTATTTATTCAGTGGCAACAAAATATCACTGAGATAGCAAAGCGTTATTCTCTAGAGTATTTTAGGATAATTAGTTAAGTTTTTGCTGAATTAGGAAATGTATTCGCTGACCCAAGTAACACCGGTTAATCACTGCTTGAGCAATATTCCCTCTAGAACATGAAGTTCAAAGAAATGTATGTGGATTCAAAAGTTTAAGCCCGCGTTTTCAAAGGCAATAAAACCTTTTCCTCGAATTTCGAAACACGCTGAAAACCAAAGTAACCTTTGACATAACATTTCTATATACGCCCGACATAAGCAACGTTCCTCGAAAAACGAAGCCATCTCGAGCCACATAAAAAAAAGAAATACGCGCAATAAAACCCCACGTTCGGCCCCAGCTCGATTCGAAAAAGGACCGTAAAACCTCTTCGAAAATCCTACGCTCCCACGCGACGTCGCCGTCGACAGAGAGCGAGATGATCGAGAGAGAGCGAAAAGTCGAAATCACCGAGCCATAAAGCAGAATCAACTTGGCTACGCGCGCGGCGCGCGGTTCCCTATTCGGAATCGCTTGATAAACGCGTCACGCAGCGCCGCAAAAATCTCCTCGCACACGTATGCATTATCGGGTACGATTTCGATTTCATTCCGCGCTTTTGAGGTGCCAGCAAAGCGTCAGCTTGGCTTTTTTCGGGGAGCGGGCATTTTGCCAGATTAAATGAACTTTAGAGGGACATTGATTTTCGAAGAAAAAACAAATACAGACGAAGAGAGTATTGATGTACCTAAAACTAATCTATTTTGAAAGTACGTAAAAAGTGTATTTTCAAAATATCAAAATTGTTAAACGTCTGAAAATATTATTACGACTGATTATAATGTTTATAGTAACTTAAATGTTTATATGCATAGTTTTTAAGTTAGTCTTAGTTTTAAGTTTTATATACTTTTTATATTTTTGTTAAATTTTCTCGGTATTTTTGTAATACCGGACCTGCGCATAGATAACTAGTTTATCTCTGCAGGGTTTTTCAGTTAATGTACATACTGTAATTCTTATCTGGTTTTGAATTATGATAAATGATCGAGTTCTGAGTATCTTTATTCGCATTTAGTAATAACCAATGATATTTTAATTAAACCATTTTCGCGTGGTTAGTATTTCAAATTTGTCTATATATGAATGTCCATCAAAAGATTTATCAGTCTAATAAAATACCCTCATATGCCTTTTTTCGCCACAATATCTTTATAGATATGCAGTATAGACCAATCCAAAGAACTTTAAACTTTTAGAAAAATACCGCTGCATTAGAGCTTTAATAATTCATTTTAATCTGTGGATTTTAATTTTTATAAAATTTATATAAAATCAGGTTTAAAGCTTTTTAGAGGATTTCGGAAAACCTACAATACTTTGTAGGAACTAACGTAAGAAGTACTGTAATATCACCCAATAGATCTTTCGATTAGATAGACAAAAAATAGCATTCATTCAATTGTTGCTAAAATTTTACAGAATATAGTTTAAACGGCTTAATTAATTCTGTTGCTATGCTAGGTTGATAAAAAATAAAAGCTTAAATTTTCATAATTGACGATGTAAAATTGAAATTGACAAACAAAACGCAAAAATTTTAACACAAGTCTGTCTATCATTGCACAACGTTCAATAAAGGTTCAAATGGTTGCTCTCAGCACAAAGAATATGCTGTAAAATTCTGTCAATGATCAAACGAGTGTTATTTTTCGCAGAAAAATCTGAATGCGACAATACAATAAAGATGATACCCTTTGCGTAATTTCAGGATCTAATTTCGATAGTTCGTAAATCCTCTAAAAAACTTTTATCCATACTCCAACAAAGGCTCACCTATCACAATACCATTTTTCAAACCCCGAAACCCCGACACATTTCATCCAAACGCTGAATATACCATCCCTTTCAGAAGCATTTTTGCTGAAAGTTAAAAGCAAAAGTTCACCGCGTATTTTCCCATACGCACGCAGCCGCGATGTTTACTTGTGCGCGCATGCAAGCACGACAATATTTCCACTTTACATGTGACGCTCGTGGCAGTATACAGGTATGTACCTAGGCGAAATATGTGTAAATGTAAATCAATGGCGCAGCCGTCTCGCGGCGCTGATAAGCCACGCGTGTGTCGCGTCGCATCGTGTCGCTTCGTGTACGTCCCGAAATGTGTCGTGTGGAGAGAGAGCCTTTGATCATCACGGGGGAGGGTGGGGGGGGGGGGGGAAGATTTTTCCGTGATTACAGAGTCACGGAAACCGCGGCGGACAATCATGTTGATTAACGGCTAATTGCACGAAATGGTTGTAATTATGAGTATATTAGCGGATGATTTTTTCGAAATGCTAATTTAATTGATTGGTATCTGCATCCTGTTGGTTATAAGTGTACGCGTTAAATGAGATCTCGAAAAGTTTGTTGTAAGAAAATAGAATAATTTTGAATTTATGTTTTTGAAAACTAAGTTAGTTCTTAAGAATAAAAAAACATTGCTTCTTGCAATTTAGTATAATAGTTTCAGTACGTCGCCGTTTTTATATTAGTACAACATTAGCATCACTGATTCCAATGTGCACTACGTTCCACTCTCCAAAGTCAAATTAGTGAAATTTCACTTTAATTAGCGAATATACGCTAATTTGAAATTACAAGACAGCGGAACATCACGCGTACTCTCAACAGTGAAACTCTAATTTCATTTTAATGAGAAGCTTTTAGAGACGCAAAATTTACAATTAGGCTTCTAAAAAAACCTTTGCTGATTCGATTGTCAATTATTAATCCCTTATACTTTTAAGGTGATCAAGTTGAAAAACTGCACTTTATTTATATAATTTTCTTTAAAATTTTTTCAAGTATATAAAAACGATCCTACTAATCTCTTAAAAAGCATAGGAATATAAGTTTTAGAAATTAAATCTGAAAATTCATATTAGTAAACCTGCTTTTATAAATTTGATGCAAATGATCATCTAATGAGACAATGTTGTAGTTCAATCATTAACTTTTAAATCATACCCGTTAATTATACGATGAATATAAAATATGCATTGCTTTGTTGACTGCTTCCATTTTTTTGTCAAAAACGTCTTGACTATTTCGTATTTTCGCAGGTGCGCGTAGTGTAAAATAATTAGTCTTCGCTAAATAAATCCGGTTGAAGTGTGGCATTGGATACTATGCCCGAAGTTATGCCAGACTTTTATTGAATTATGTCACAAAGCCTTATTTTTTATACGTCAGCTGGAATCATCAAAGGAATACTTTTAACTCTTTACAGCTTGGTGGGTCCTCCAGGACCCATACATTATTTTCGTTTTTTGAAGATTTCTACGAAATAAACGAAATTATGTAATTTAAATGGACAGATCAATTCGAAGTGGACCATTTATGATCTCGTTAGGTGGGCCTAAATTATTTTTGACCGCAAAATAATCGAGAAAAAAAATATTTTTCATATCCAAATCTCAAGGCCCAGCAATCGTCCCTGAATTTTTTCAGAAAATTTTGACGATGATTTTGATGCCTGGACAATAGAGGGTTAATAAATGTTTATTTTTTAATTCCAATCTTATATATAATTTAAATAATTGTAAAAGAAGAGACCAAAATTTAGGTTGCTGCAGACTCGACAGAACGCGATGCTTTTGTTTTGCAACTTTTGCCAAAAGTCTGACGTAGGTTCAGTGCTCAATGCCAGACTTACGCCAGCCTAGAGCCAGGGTTAGGGTTCTAAATTAAATCAACTAATTTTTTTTCTACATAGTTAAAACTCACCTGTGACTATATTTGTGAAAGTAGTACACATTATTGATATAAAACAAAATTTTTATTAACAATTTTGATGTTACAAACATAATTATTCACAATTATTACTGACAAAAGTTACTAAAAATGTAAAGACTTTCTCAGTATTCTTGCAATTTTAATTTTTGAGGTCTTATTAAAATTATATATGGTTGCTAAGAAAGAACTTATAATTTTTAAACTATACTTATTATATAAATTTACGTGATCTAATTAAATAATAAGCTTTTTCTTCATAGCCAAAAATTATTAAAAAAATATATTTCTGTTGATTTGTATAAAGAAAACATTTAAAAACCGAAATAACCCTGGTAGAAAATTAATCTAGAACTATGTAGATCTATCTAGATTGCCAAGGAAATAATCGAGGGCCTCGATAAATCTAGATAATTTTCTACCAGGGAAGATCTCAAATATTAAAATTGTAAGAATACGGAAAAAGTATTTGCATTTTTAGTAACTTTTGCTTCAACTGGCATTGATCCTGTTTGCAATATCAGAATTGTTGATATACTTTTTTTTTATATTTATAATGTATACTACTTTCACATATTAGATATATAAATATCGATATTGATGAGTTTTAACTATGAAAAAAAAATTGGTCGATTTAAAGCACTCAAACCTCCTTCATAGACATATGAGATTTTTTTTCTTATGAAAAGTCAAACTAGGCCTTGAAGAATTAATTAAATTGTAATTACACATCCGTGCACGACTCAAGTTACTAAAATTTACTTAAGTATTCTACAACGTTTTACGACTCTGATAAGAAACGTGCTATCGATGCTATATCATTAACCCTTTAGTGTCGAGTCCTAGAAAAAAGTAAAACGTAATTTATTCTTCATTGACGCTAGCTAATTTTTTTCAGCTTATGTTCAAGAACAATTTTCCCGTATGTAGCATGCAAAATACACACATATTTTTAAGATCGATATACAGTTTTACATTAAAGGCTTAAAGAGAATTAAGGGTGCAATTTAAAATTTCAAGAAACTTTAATTTCTGCAAACCCCCAAACGTGATACTTCGTCATATTCCTCCTCCACTCATAAAGTCCACAATCCAGATGCAGAATAAGCCGAGCAGACAGCCGAATCGCCTAATAACCCGTATATACCTAACCCAGAGAAGAAGGTCGGGACGTCAGATGGCAAGTTCGCCTCTCGGAGAGCGACTTCGGAGATATTGTAAAAATGTGCTTCTTTGTGGCGGATGTGCTTGGGGCCATCCTTCGACTGCTGCTTTTTTCTCTCTCTCTTACTCGGGTGAAGCGAGGCTGCTGAACTCGCCGCACGGTCCGGAGATTTCGGGAGTGTGATGGGTTCTTTCCCTTTTTTTCTTCCTTTGCTTTGCTTTCTTATTGCGCCGTGGTGTGGCTCTCGTGCTTTGGCGATTCTTTCGGGCTGAATCATATTCCGCGTCGAAAATATCAAAGTTAACGTTATTTCGTGGACCTTTACATTGTGCATCCGAGATGGAGTATTGTTGAGAATTGATGGAGATGAGAAGGGGTTCTCTTGGATTTAGTGGATTTCTTTTAGTTTGTTCATTAGCAACTTTTGTTTGAAGTCGTTGGTAGTTTTTATTTTTTTATATACTTTCATTACATTTAGCGTGATAATTAAAATGAGATTTTTTTAAAGATTTTCTTATCCATTACATATAATTTAATGTTATTCCAAATTAAAGTTCAATGAGTTCAGTATTTTGTAGATTAATAATTATTAATATTAAAGATAATGGATACATTTTGTAAATAGTTATTCATTCATAAGCAAACGCATTATAAAATATTCAAACAGAAGATAATTGAGTCGAGTTTGAAATTACTGGTTTCTACCAAATTTTTAATTAATTGATAATGTTTAATTCTGCTTATCATATGCGAAGTATGCAAATAATATATTCAGGTAATAAATATGTATAATGTAATATTAATAATAAATTCATATTGCGTTTTGTTACTTATTAAACAAAAATCAAATACGCTTCACTCAATTAAGCTACAAACATTCATCATAAAATATCGCTCAGCATGTCAAAAAAATGAAATATTTATTTATTGTATTCTTTTAATCTTTATTATGCATAATTGTCTTTTAGACGAAAGCAATACAGTTATGTGCAAATACTATATATACTTTCTAATTATATTGGAATATATAAAACTTACCAAAGTGCTACATATTAGGGAGGGGTCCGTTTATTATACTATTTTATATAGATTTGCTGAGTATTACGAATTTCAAAGTTTAGATTTACACAAATTAGAAATAGTTTCGACTAAAGTAAAAAAACGAATGTACAAACAGTCAAAGAAAATATTTAAGTTCTTAATGAGACGATTTTTGGAATAAGATTGATAGTAAGTAGAATAATGTTTGAAAATTTGAAGAAAGATGTTATTTTTACCCTCGTACATCATTTTTCTAATAGTTACACGTTTTCATTGTCGTATGTCTATTTACTCCAATGAATTATTTTTCTACGTTTATGAGATAATATTAATACAATTTCCCTTCGTTTATTTGGACGTCGAATTATTTGCATATGTTCCCTGGTAAAAAGTTAGCTAGAATGGCTGGTTAGCTTATTAATTATTAGCCAGATTAATAAGCTATTAATAAATCAAATTATAGCTAATATCTGGTTAGAATCTGCTTAAGACTATGCTTTAAGATGATGCTAAACCCCCTGTCACCGTAAAATACGGGGAACCACTTATTTCATTGAATTCTCAATTTTTAGAAAATATCTCTCTGAAAAGTTGTTGTTTTTGATTAGGACAATAACGTTTCATAAAGATATTTGCTAAAAATTGAAAATTAAATGAGAAAAGTGGTTCCTCGTATTTGTCGGTGACAGGTGGCTTTAGCATCGCCTTAAGCAAGAACGTATTTTGTTTGCAAATCTAACCTATTTATATTTTGTTTTGAAAAGTTATTAGTTTTTAAAAATATACATTATTATACTTTATTGAATGTTCAACATAGTATGCCGCCAAAATAAATATTTTTATCAATACATAACAACTTACGAGATTATAGAAATATGTATATGCAATACTAAAAGTATTTGATAACTAATAATTTCCTTTCCAAAAATTAGTCAATCATAACTTAGTCAACAAAAATTTTGTGATTAATGTCGAAAATAAAATTTTGTAATAAAAGTTCATTGTAAAACTACAAATATTTGTTTATCAATTCTCCAAATTTCGTCATAACTTATATTATTCTGTTTTTATTGTTATTTTTAAAATAACAATAATTATATGACTACATGCATTCTATTATTTATAACATAAGTTTCTTGAATAAAGACACTTAAATTTTATTCGGGATTTTAGTACTTTTTGTGTAAATAATACTTTTTAAATGCATGCGTTGTGTAAACAAATAACCTAACCTCCATTACTAGTAGACATTTAAGGTACATTTTTATCTTTAATTTAGTAAAATACTTAATGTAGTATGATTAGAATTGCGTATTACTTTGATTATTATAAAACTGTTATTATTTCCATTATTAATTAATACATAAATTACTTAGTTTATCAATTTTATATTAACTAGAATATTAAGCAGAATCTAGCAAGAAATTAGCTAAAAAGCATGTCGTTTTTAACTGATTTCTAGCTAATTTCTTAACCAGAATTAAAGCAGATTTAGAAAATCTAGCTAATATCTGGCTAGAAACCAGCGGCATAGTGCGTTTCTTACACATAAGAATTGTACACGTAATTATTGTGCACAGTTTAGCATTGGTCAAATATATCTATATATAATTTGACCAATGCTAAATTGTGTACAATAATTACGTGTATAATTCTTATGTGTAAGAAACGCGCTATACCAAACCAGGTTAGATTTCTACCAGGGTTCGTTTTAGCATTAGTTGTATTTAGTGTCGAAACTATGAACATTCTTCTTTATCTATTTGTTTATAATGAAAATTCTAAAGTGCTAGCAGATCTATAAAAAAACACTCTAATAAATGGACCCCACCCAAATATTATATAAAAATAATCGATTTCTACTTTTATATAAGTTGGTGAAGGTTATATAAATCTTTTAATTTTAAAATTTCTCCTAACATATTTATTTGTTTTAATAATATATTTAAAATGCTAAAGTAATATTACTATAAAAAGATTTTTGAGAAACAACTTTAAAATAAACTTACTCCTTTGCTTCGAAAAAAGATATATTTTTTTTAGATAATCTATATTTAATCTTGATATAAATATTAATCAAATCTGAAAAGTGATTAAACACGTTTTCACTGTAAAGACGAAGGTCAAATTCATTTACTAATGATTATAATTTTAATTTATTCATTAACACAAATCTTTATGAGGAAAAGTTTTTGTAAGTTGATGTTGGAATTTCTAATTATTGAAAATGAAAATGGAACTTAAGAACTCAAATAAAACATTTATTGCGTTTTCCTCAGTTAATCCGTAATTTTTATGATCGTATTTTCAATTAAGGTATCCTAGAAAAAACACGTTTCTGCTACATTGCATCTATTTCTACTGACAAAAATGAAAGTTGTAAGTACACAGTAATTTACGACTTGTGAACAGAGCAATCAGCATTAACCCACCTACGAATTACGAAGTTCTTTCAAATTACGTACTGCAAGCCTAAACATAATATGTAACATGTCTTTATCAATACGCGAGTAAATTGAATGTTTGTTGATTCCGCTAAATCAAGCGTTTGATTAGTTCATTAAATATCATTACTATGTATAATTAATTAATGTTTATGATTACTTCTATTTTGCTGCAAGCTATAGTTTTTGTAAACATTGATAAGCATGACTATGATGTTGTAATGGAGTATCACTAAGATAAATAGGTTGAATGTAACTTAGCATTATAATGTTAGTTTGAACTTTGAAAAAATACGTATAACAATTAAATATATTTTATAATATACAATTTAAAAAAACTATTAAGGTATTTTTGCATATATATTATCAGTAAAATAGGAGGACTTGACCAAGTTTACAGTAACATGTACCGTATTTTCTCGTCCGAAACCTGTCATTTTTTCTTGGAAATTGATGCGACTGATTACTGCTATATACTGGTTCAAATGTTATTTTTATGCAAACCAGAAATTAATCACGTAATTTTGTAGGTTTCATTTTCAAAATCAACTAAGCAGGTTCTAATTTATTCACAACGTGTAAGTAAACTAAAATATCATCACTGTAGTAAATTACAATTTTTTTATTTAAAAATCTTTAGTCTATCAACAATAAATTATTCATAATTATTTCATCGGCCAAGATTATCTGTTACATATTATATCTATTACATAAATACTTAAATAAGATTTATTTAGAAAAACAGAATCGTAAACCTTGTTTAAAGGTCTTTCTTTCAATAAAGATATTTAATTTTTCGTAAAGCTGTAATTTTTTTCTTTGAAAATTGGTGTAATAGATCAACAATGCCTTACACTTTCTTCAATGTAATTTTTTTCTCTTAACTAGGCTAAGGCTAACGAAGTTGCGGAATCTTAAAGCAATAGTTTTATTTCGCGATATAATACGATTTAATTTTTTTTAAATTGACGTAATTTTCTTGAGTCATTCTTTAAACAAAGCCTTTATAGTCTTCAAATCTACATAAGAAACAATTGCATTTTATAGACATATTTATATCTCTCTCGTCGCTAAGAAATTACTGTCGCCATTAAAATATCGTGTGAATCGTTAGAGGGGAGTCAGGGTTTTGTCCAAAGTAATGTAAGGTGCCCCGCGCTTGATCTCACTACAGAGAGAAACAAAGCCTCTTTTGAGGAAGCTAAATAAGACGCCTTTGAAGTTTTTTTCTTATTTAACCCTTTCAGTCACGCAATTCAATTCATTTGGTTATGGAAGTGCAAATATATGTTTCCAATGTATTTTTGAACGAAGAATCCAAATCAAGTGTCAAAAAAATTATAAAAAAAAAAAGAAAAAAAAACGAAAAAAAAAATAAAAAAGAAAAAAAGAAAAAAAGAGAAAAAGAAAAAAAAAAGAAAAAAAGAAAAAAAGAAAAACAAAAAAAAAAGAAAAAAACATAACTCTGCCACAGACGGTCCCAAGCCCGTGTTCTAATGAGGAGGGGGTTTTTTTACTTTCATAACCAAACGAATTCAATTTCATGACTAAAAGGGTGGTTTTCACCCCATTTGAAGGGTTGTTTTTATATTTATAAAATTATTGATATCAGATTCGTATTCTACGATCAAAAATACATAGAAAACGTATATTTGTACTGCGATAACAATAGAAATCAAATTTTGTGACTAAAAACAATAGGGAGCCGATATATCGGCTTCTGTGACTGAAAGGGTTAAAATAAGCTATACAAAGGAGCGTTTTACCAAACCTATGTAAATAAAATCTCACACTGAATCAAACTTTGTATGATGCTTAATAATTATAAATAAGGTTAACGAATTTTTTGTGTACGGAAGTATAATAATAATTGCGGAAGTATAGTATTAATATATAACAATATTATATTTCATGGATATTATGGTTCATAAAAAATCTACTCAACCTTTTAAAGGAAATAATCTAGCGTAAAACGTTTTGTATCCCTTTAGTTGAAAAAAAATAAAGAATTTTTCTCTAACTGTGTGAATCATTCTTGTATAAATTGGTGCATACGCAGATCTCAATTCTGTATAGGCCATTGGGAACTGTGAACTACGCATCCGGAAATTCGTTTCGGCTAAGTTTGAAAAATGTAATCGTTGTTATCGAAACGTACAGTTGCAACAAATTCTCGTACGAAATTACAAAAAAAAGTGATTCCGCATTCACAAATTGACATGCATTGTACGTAAAGCGAACTGAAGTGGAATGGTTGAAATCGTAAAAATTCTGGCTCAGAGCATCAATAAAGCACGTGCGTACGAAAATCCTTCAAAAATATATGCGCGCGCAGAGTGCGCTTCGTTTTCGATTTCCTGTACGTAATTCCCGTGTATAAAATTTATGCCAGGAATTTTCGTATCCGATTTTACTTCGACGTCGGAGAGAACGTGAAAAATTGATGTCGATTTTGCGGCTAGAGATAGTGCGGTGACATTTGAATCGTTTGCAAAAGTATAAAATATCAAATAAATGTATAATGCTATTTTGGGGAAAGCGGTAATAGTTTCAGAATATTGAGTATTGCAATTTATGCGAATAATAACCAAAAGAGGATACAGATATTGATTTATTTATATTCCAGTTCAATACAGGCTATGTATGTATAATGTGTGTCCTAAAGGAAGAAGATTCGCATGGAACAATTGAATTTAAAGTGCCAAGTGTATATATCTATTTATTCGACTTATATATAGATATTCTTTGAAGGCTAAATTTAAAAGTATTACACGCGAATTGCCTTTTATTGGAAGCACATTCACATATCAGCAGTAAATGCAACCTTCGCAACTGTATTTTGAGAAATGGGCATAAATGATCAAATATGTATCGGTTTCTGGAGTATACTTTTGAGACCATTCTATTTTAGTTCCTTTATCCTTTTTACTTATAACGTTTTATGTACTCGTACTGACTAACAGTATTTTTATACACTGATAAAATAATTTCTTTATTATAAGTAAATTGATATATTTGAAATATTATAAAAATTCATTTAATTCAGAATTAGCTTCCTTAATTCTCAATAAATTTGTGTCTAACTGTCAAAAGTGAGTTTAGGTTTGAAATATTTGAAGTCACGATATACTATGTATTAAGAAATATTAAGTTTACCATATTTCAATTCTGTTAACTAATAATAATGGAATCGTACTAATTATAAAGAATATCTTTTCCCAGCGTACATACTGCAGTAAATTCGTAAGCTATTTCATGATATTGCATTTGTGATGTAATATTTATCAGAATATAAATAATGTTTTAATAAATTATATTATGTAAAATGTAAAATACTACGTACCTAATGCAAAAAGAGTTTTTATATTTTCAAATATTAAATCAGCATAAATTTCATAACAAAAGTTTATAATAATTAGGTATGTTAATAATGTACAAACAGTAATTAGTCGGAAGTCTCGCGTTATTATAATACGAAGGAAAATTTTGCGCATAACGATTTCCAAAAGCTTGTCTGTAGCATTATTTACGTCGATAAAAGTCAAAGTTGTGACTCTGACAAATTTAAGCAATTATATGAATACATTAAAAACTTTGTTCATACGGAAAAACGCGCATAAGTTAAAGTTTTACTGAAAACACAGAGAAAATTTACTTAGAAAGTTGAGGAATGCATAGTGAGCAGAATTTCACTGTAGACTTAAGTCAAGTTTAACTAGGCACTATTGAACTTTTGAGTAAATTTTGCTCAACTAGAATAAAATAGCTTGAACAAGGCTTATTATTTAAGGTAAGTTTACGTCAAAATTCGAGTAACATACTACAAAATAGAAATTAACGCTTCTAAATGAGAGCAGCAACTAAAACAAAACAAGTAAAACTAAATTAGAGTAAAAAATATGCCGTAGAAGTAAAGTTTAATTTTATTAGTCTTTGGCCTTTACGAACAAATTCTATATTAGACAATATTATACTGTCGGAGTTTCGGGCATTTAAATATACTCCTCTTTAAGGCTATATACAAAGTTTTTCTTTAAGTTAAAACATCGATTAAGAATAGTACTTATAAGTGTTTAAAGAAAAGCCACGTGTAAAGGGCAAGTAGAGTACGAGGGAGGGTCAAGTAAAAAGCAGCTACAACTGTACTTCGAAGTAAATGCCTAAATGATTAGAATAATGAATGTAATTCAACAACGCTTAAGAGAATGTCGGAGCCGAATGCAGATTCCTACATCGTTACGTATAGTTACGTAAAAGTTTACTACCATTATATACATCAAATTTTGAGTGAGATTCCAACTTTTTCTTTTATTCACTACTTTAAGTTTAAATACTGGAAAATAGCCTATAAAGATTTTAAAATTAGCATTTAGATCATGTCTCTTGAACTATGTCAAATAAAAAAGGTAACGATTTAAAATTTGCAGAAATCATCAAAATAACTGTTACTGTACAAATGTATTTATGCTGATGTTATAAAAATAACAAAATAGTATATTACGCAACTATATTATGAAAATGGGTATTTCCGAGCGAGAATTATGATGGAGCACGAGTGGAAGTCGAGGGCGCCGAAGGCTCCCGAGACGTACACGAGTCCTCAAAATCATCATCTGAGTCTGGAAATACCCTTTGGCCCCAAGTTGGGTACCGTATTTTTTAGAACAAGTGCATAAAGAAGGCCATTCTTTGTCGTCTACAAAGTGAATTGAGAATAGAGGTTTTCGAGTCGTCCACTTAAGTCTATGACTTAAGTCTATGACATATTATATATATGTATATGTATGCAAGAATATATATAAAATTTTCAAAATTTATCAGTATTTTTCAAAATTTTCCAGAATTTTCTAAAATTTGTCAACAGTTTTCAAATTTTCTAAAAGCTTTATTAAGGAAATGGAGCAAAAATAAATAAATGCTACCGAAAATACTCATTTTCGCTAACGAAAATAAAAGGTAGCGAAAATGAGTATTTTCGCTACCAATAAAAAGTAGCGAAAATAAGTATTTTCGGAAAACGGTCTTTTTTATTCACGTATTATAAAAAATTTATTTTGAAATCTGATGTTATAACAATAATAATTTTTAAGTGCTATTAATAATAATTTCGCGAGTAAATCGCAGAAAAGTGCATATGAAAATTTTATCAATTTAAAAAATATTCTTTATCACATTCAGTTATATTTAAAAAAGTGTTCAAGGCTAGAATCATTATTAAGCGCTCATATTACAAGCAAGCTTATTTACACGAATGTTTTCTACGCAAAAATGTTCACACTCAATTTTTATTTAATGTTGCGCACTGAAGAATTCTACACTATTGAACCTTAACATTACATATTAATTATGAAGATTATTCTTGAAGTGATTGTGCACACATTTTCAGTCCACAATATTAAATGAAATAATAGATACAGCGTATTTCTGCGTAGAAAATATTCCCGTATAGGAAATTCATTTAACGAGGACCATTTTTCCTCCCTACCAGTTGTTAAACATACTCGCAACAATATCTCAACAATTTCCACTAATTTCACAAATACTCCCAATAACTTGTCCACCCACCAGTACCTCCCAACACTCCAGCCCAATTCTTCCTCACCCCCAACCCAAACCCATCTCTCCTCGTCCACTAAATAAAAACTCCCACCCCCGCTACCCAAATGAAAAAAAAAAAAAGAAAGCCCACTCGCCAAAGACGCAAACAAACAAACAAACCCCACTTCCAGTCCACTCCAATTCTATTGAATCTCGGCCGGAAAGCACGCGCGTGCCTCCGCCTGGTCCGCGCCTTCAAAGCGACGAGAGTGCGCACCTATACCTACCCGTGCCGCGAGTACAAGGTAAACATCGCGAAGAGCAAGAGAGTCATCCGCGGAGAGCCCAGACTCTGCTGCGGACGGCTGCACACTCTCTAACCGCTGTATACACACGTACATGCATACACACACGTATAATGCACTGTACACGTACCTCGCAAGCAGTAGCTGTAGTAGCAGTCGGATCGATCCCCTGGCAGCAGCAGCAGCAGCAGCAGCAGCCGCTGATGTTCATCCGGCTCGGCGCCGCACTCTCTCTCTCTCTCTCTCTCTCTCTCTCTCTCTCTCACACTCTCTCCTCACTCCCAGCTGTTTCTTCTTCTGCTTCTTCCAGGAAGGTGTCTCCTCCGCCTCGGCTCTCGACCGGACTGATTGCTTATAATCGACCGGGATCGGAATCCGCGGCTGGACCACGTACTCCCGGATAAGAGAGGCGTATATATACAAAGACACGAGCTGCGCTGATATGGTCCCGTTACCTCGACTCCAGATAGCTTAAATTCACTCCTATCACTAATATACTACTGTACTAGCAGTCTGCTCGTAGTCCGAGAGGATCACGCGCGAGGAGGCTGAGTACACAAGGACCACCGCGGCTCCGGCACCTCGTCGTGTCTTCCACACATGTCTCCGCGCACTGCTTTTTTTCCCCTCTCTCTCTCGATCTCGCAGCTTCTTCCTCCTCCTCTCCTCTACTCCGCACACACTTTTTGCAACCCCTGGGGTGTTGCTCGAATTATCCTTATCCGGCTATATATATACACACATATGTATACATATACATAGCACACACGGTGGCGTGTGTGTTATATGTGTTATAGACTTATAGTTTAGAATAGATAGACGTACGCAAGTACGTGCAATATCCGAAACACGCGTCCGCGAGCGTGCAGCGAGATGTCGGTCGGCTGCCGTCGGCGGCGAGACTGGCGCGCGCGCGGCCCGTGAGACCTTACAGCTCGACGACGACGACGACTGCGTGCTGCGGTGCACGCTCCGCACTGTAGAGTAGGATATATACCGACGCTCCGTCTCTGTCGGGCTCGCGCGGCGCCTGCGGACTGTCTATAGATATACGCTGTAGGTGTGTATAGGTATATATAGTTATACGACGGGGGTTTCTATATATATATATATATATATGTATCGGGCGCGTGAGAGAGAGAGAGAGAGAGAGGAGGGAGTGGGAGGGAGCTGAGCTGTATAGAACGCCCGAAAGTGAGAGACGTGCCTGCGTGCGCGAGTTCGAGTGCTCGAGCGTACACGGCTGTAGAGTTGAGGAAATTTTGGGTATTTGGGTGTACTGCACGAAACGGGTAGGATATTGAGCATTTTTATTTATTGGTCGACCTGGTAAGCAAATGGGGGACTTTTTCATTTTAATCAATATCTAAGTGTAATTAAAAGTAAAAACTATTGTTATACATTGAAGTATTAATATTGTGAATCGTACACCTGGAAATATATTCACTTTTTGTATATAAGTATTAAATAATGATAGCGTGACGTTTTTAATTTTAAATTTGACCATTAATTGACCAAGAAATGCTGAACATTTCTACCAGGGATGAGAATGTATTTAGTGAAAATGTTGGGAAGGATAGAGTCTATGCGGTGGATTTGGCGAGGAGTTGGATTGAGGAATGTCGGGGATTTCCCGAGAGCGGAGTATTTTTATGAATTTTATTCTTTTTTGTGATGAGCAATTATTAATGAAAAACGAAATTTCAACTGTGGTTGAGTCGAATTGAAAAATATCGGGGATTCCCCGATAGGTACATTGTTTTCATTTTGAGGTCGCATGTAGCTTTTCGAAGATTATTAGCAACCCCTACTGTAACTTTATTTATAGATGAAAATTACATAATCGTGGATCTAAAATATGTTGCGTGAGAAGTACTTCTGTTCTTAATTTACTTATTTAACTCTATGTAGCATAGCTTTTTACAGGATTCTTTATCCGTCTTTAGAGAATTTACAGTTTTAGAAGTTCACAGTAACCGTTCTTAAATGGTTATGATAAATTATAGTTCTAAAATTTTATAATAATTTATATCATTAAACATATTTGTATCAGTTAGAAATTGCATTGCATTTTTATATATTATGTAAAGGCTTCTTAGTGCAATGTTCATTCATTCTTACATCTTGATCTTAAAATTCTTCAACATCCTCCTACATTTTTTTACATACAGATACGGATCAACCTCTGCAACTTATTTCAAACAATCCACGGTGATTGGCCGACATTTATCTATCCACGCCCTCTCATTGGCCAATTTTCAAAAAGCGTTCGAACGGTGTTGTACGCACGCGCGCGTGCGAATCTCGCGCATGGCATCGGCCGCCCCGCCACATATAGGTATATAAATAATAGTTGCTTCTCCGTCTCTGTTTTCCCCGAGAGTCTTCCACGCGAGTTCGTTTCCCTCTCTGCCATATCTCGCTCCGCGCGAGTAATTCTGCCACCCCCTAAAGCGGTTCTCATCCGCGGGAGATGTAAAACGGTGCTTGAGTTTGCTCACACGTGCGATCTCGTGCAAATTTTTTTCATTTTCGAACGCGGCGTGCGATTAGCAGATATTATTATATAGCGTCTGCAGATAAGGATGGTATTGTTGATTGATGATTGATGCGAGGAGCAGTTTCAAGAATTTCCGGATGGATTTCGTGCGTGATGAGAAAACAATTAAATTCTCATTTGTAATTTCATTAGTTCTGCTTTTTGAATAATTTCCGTGCGTGGAAATTATCTTTTTTTTATATTTAAAAATAATAGTCTTTTTAATGGGTGATACATACGACTAAAGAATGTCTGAATGGGAATAAAAGAACGAATTGTTAAGAATTAGTAATAGTCGTTTATCTAATATGAATTAGGTACCTGAGAAAATGCAGTAAAAGTTAATAAACTATATGCACGGAAAAGTACAATCATTTAAATGCGTCGTATTAATGTCTGGCCATTTTGCCTTTATCTATTGTCAGTATGATAGCATATAAAAAGGCATTTCCTCAAGCTATTTATTATACATGTAGTCTGTTGAGGAAATCAAGTATAAAATCCAGACAGGTAGTAATCCTCGATTAGATTGGATAGCAGCTAGGTTGGACTGGATATCCAACTTAGAATCCAGGTCTTTTATTAAAGAATTTTTTCTGAAAAATGACGTTTTTTACGTTAATTGGTGATCTATATAGCTGTTACTATTATGATATGATAATACCCTTGTAGGAACCATGTTTCGTGATTTTACAGGAATCCAGCAGGAAATCTAGTAGACAGTCCAACTATAAAAACACTCGATTCCTAGAAATTTAATCAGATTCAGCTAGAATGTAATACAATCTATCTGGAAGTCTATCTGAAAAATCCACCTGTATTTTGTAGCTCAATTTTTTAACAGGGTAGTTTAGAAATGAATATTCTACTTATTTTTTATGAATTCTTAAAAGCTGTAATGATGTAAAGATAAAATAATGAATTATTAATATCTTGGATAGGTGTATATCAGAACTATATCAAAGTAAGTTATTCTTATGCAGCAGTTCAGTATAGTAGATAACAATCAGTTTATCCTATTAAATAGTTGTGTTTATAGATACTATCATATATTTTATACTGATTTCAAATTTTTTACATTTTTTTTAATTGCGAAACAGTTTTCTCTTGTAGTTTGCCAAACATTGAAAATTTTAAATCTATTAAATAATTTATACGAGGTAAACTTAACATTTGAATCGGGGATACCCTTTTTTAATGGCGGACTTATTGCATTAATAAAGACAATTCTAATTGAAATCACGTAACCATATCACGGATATCAATCGTTTAGTGAACAACAGATAAGGAAGTTCAGTGAATTCCAACGATCGTCGATAGAAGAAAACGATAACACGCGACGGGTCAGGAATAAAACAAACCTTTAGAATTCATCGAAAGGTTCGATTGTCGAAGATTACATCTGATGACTGGCATACATATGGAAAGAAGAGTAATATACGTACACGATTATTTACTTGGAAAAAAGAAGAAAAATAAGAGAAAACAGTTTATGCGCGCCGACACTCGTGATTCACGCCGTGTGGTGTTTGACGTGCATTTCGCAATCACGAATTCTCTCATATTTTTATTCCTTTCTTAGGTGATGACGAAGTATTATTCTAGAAAGCAGATGCATATAAAAGTTAGATGTATAAAATATTTGCCTATTATTTCATTTAATTATTGGCTTTTATGTTAAGAAAACCAACACAAAAATTGATCCATATCGATTTTTGTGTTCGTTTTCTTAACATAAAAGTCAATAATTAAATGAAATAATAGGCAAATATTTTATACATCTAAATTTTATATGCATCTGCTTTCTAGAATAATACTTTGGAAGTTCTTTGTACATTTATTGAAGGCAAAGGAGGATGTCCATGGATAGACTATGTCAGACCCAGGTAAAACATTGATAGGGGACTTATAAAACTGATATGAGCATAAAGGATTTATAAAATCTTAAGCATTCAAACAAAAATTTTTCTTTGTATAAAGTGGAAAACATTCATTTTCTTAATTTTTACTACCGTATGTCTGAGAAAATCTTGATTATTTCACTTATTTTATCGGATATAATCCTCTTTTTTTAAAGTTTCTCTTCACTTCCCCAGATTAAATTTTTGTTTAATGTTCACATTTTGACAAACTCTAAACAACAGAGTCAGTTTTGTATGTCCCCCCGCGTCCCCTTACTTACTACACATCCATAGACATCCTCCTTTATCTTTCTTAAGTTAAACATTAAAATACATAAAAAATATTGTAAAATTGTAAAATCATGTGGATATTGATTCCGTAAAGCTACCTCTAGGTTTTTAAATAAATAATGATGGAATCAGTGCGCGGTATTGCCAGTGGATGTTATAACTTACAAACATAAGGTCACAATAGTTAAATTTATAATGTATTGTTTTACGAGTTATTTTGTTGTGATTAAATAATAAATTAAATTTAGTTTCAAATGAATGTTAATGTCAATCTCGCAACCTCCTTATATACATTTTTCTAAATATATACGACAGTATTGATTGATGCATTAAAACTTCACAATCCGATTAACATAAAATTATACATTCATAATTTGATAAATCGGTACTTACAATATATCTAATCGCGGCAAACTAAATTTGATGCAATCTAAAATATTATTAAGATAAAAAGTATACATCATTAAATTTGAATTCTTGTTCGAACATGTAATACCTGATGTTTTTTTGTATGTTCTACAGAAGACAGAGTCAAGTTTAATTAAATGAAAACTTTGATAAATGCTATGAATGATTATTGATATAAATAAATTGTTCGTTACATCATACATTTATGACATACACATGATCTGTGATTTGTGAGTCTGAAATCGTATCATTTCAATTCAAGTTTTATCACTGTTGCATTGTCTGTAAGATTGTTTTCTATTTACTATGAAAGTATAAGCTCTTTTTAAATGTTTGTTATTTTTACATATATTTGTAAATAGTTGCTTAATCAAAATTGTAATTATAATTGGTCTTAGAATTAACTTAATATTTTGATACCTGTAAGATGTTTAATATTCGAAAATGAACTAAGTTACAATATTAAAAATAAATTGAGTTTATATTTGTTGAAATGTAAAACAAAAACTTTAAAAGTGCTATTTGGGAACAAATGTTTTTTAACTAAATCTCTGCGAGTAGGACTCATAATAAACATTTTTAAACAAAATTCACTTAAATTAGTTCATGTATGTAGCAGACATGTAAAAACTTTACGCAACATACAATTTCTTAGGTTTTGGCACGATAGAAAATAAAAAAATAGACTATATTTATAAAACTATTTAGAAAAGCAGTATAAACTTTGCAAAAAATAATAGGGACAGTAGAGCTCCGCCTTAACAGTCGTTAGAAAGGCAATTTCAAGCCACTGCGAATATGCAATCAATATGCAAAGTAGATCACCTCCTTACCGGCAACGACCGTCAAGGTAGAAATCCCATCGATCGATCGAATCAAACTCAAATGTTCCCGCTTATATACGATTCCTCGCGCATGAAACCTGACCGTAAATGCCCGATCAAAACCCAAAACTGACCTCATCCCGTCTCTCTTCAACCCCTTGGACTTCCTAGGAAATTCCTCGCGATCGAACCTCAACCGCGACCGTCAGCAAACTGAGATATAAAACCGCGCTGCAATAACGCATTGCTATGTCGCGTCTCCACTACACTCTAATCTTGTCCTCCTTTCACGTTTAATACTTTTAACATTGAACACTATTCACATAACAATTCCAAACTTACACCACGTCCAATCTCAATAAATAAGCAATATTTCTTTCAATTTCTTCAATAATAATCAATCTTTCTCTACGTAAATAGGATACAAAAAAGACACAAGAGTGGAGACGTTGCACAGCAGCTTAGATCGACGATAAAACACACCCTTCCCTCTCTCCTCGCTGCATCGGCAGCTAGTCAGCTGCAATCCATGTGTGCGTATATATACATCGCACGGACTACATCGGACTACCCGACTACCATACAACAGCAGTCGCGTCGTCGGCTCTGGCACGAGAAAAAAGTGCTGCAGCAGCAGCAGCATGCCGCCGCGCGAGCGTGCATCAACAAACTAAACGTGCACGCACATGCAGTAACAGCGTCTTCGTCGCCGTACACTCTCTCTCTCTCTCTCGTCTGCTGCATTATTTTGTACATATATAAATAAAACGCGCGTGAAGCGAGAGTATCTTCTCGTGTGTGTACGGCAAGGATATTGTATAAGATGTGCATTCGACGCATCGATCCGAGCGTTTTGTCGAATTGATACGTATAAGGTGTTATATGCGAATGGTGGTGATTTATACTTGTATGCTATACGCGGAAGAAATACGGATGTACACCGGGGAGTAGTCATGACGATGGTGTGTACAATAAGCTAATCAATTCGGGGATTCGCGTCTGCGAAATTCTTCTGCTCTCGCGGATGCTGCTGTGCGGTTGCAGACGATCTTTTTAGTCGGAATTTGGCACTGCGAGGAAGGAATATCTGTGTTAATTGGTCATCAGAATGTTGGGGATGTACTGGACGGAATTTCATTTGTTGTAGTACGAAATTCATCAAGATTCATCGAGTCAATTGCTACATTTGGAACGAAGTGTACTGTGCCCAATAGCAGTAATTCGCAGAGAAATTTGTACAAATGACAAGACTAATGCAAAATATGACCAACGAATCAGAAATTGCTTCTCTCGAAAATCGAAGACTATAGCACAGCTTCTAGAAACTATAGAAAGCCGGACTACTGATATATCCCGTAGTCTCCGCAGTCACGCACTAGGGTAAGAGGTATCATTTACTGCACGCATTGAAGACGGCTTATAAAAATAAATAGGCGCGTAACTATACGTGGAAAATTAGTATACGTATTTGCATTAATTTTAGTTTTCAAATTGATATATTATAATCAAAAAAGATGATTAATGATTTCTTGATAATAAATAGGCACGTAATGAATGTGGAAAATTCATATACGTATTAGATTCATTTTAGTTTTAAAATTGATATATTATAATAAAAAAAGATGATTAATGATTCCTTGATAGTTGAGTGTAATTTCGTAGGTACTCACAAGTTATAAGAATTTTACATTTGCAATTTTACAACTACAAATACTTCAAAATCATCTTAAAAATTTTTAAATATATGGGCGATTTCAAGAACCATTAACATTTTATTTTGGTAATATGAACAAACAAATAAATAAATAATAAAACTTTTTGAATATAAAACTTTTTTTTAAATACTGTATTTTAAATACATTGTTTAAAATACCTACATAATTTATAATTTTCAGAGTATTGCGAATAATAAAATATATGCGGTAATTAAAATATTTAATTTAAAATACTAATCAACCTCGTTTGTTATCAATAGGGAAAAATACAAATTTGCAGTTAACAATTATATATTATTATTTCATATCATGGTTATATAAACTTAGAAATTTTTGCGATATCTTCCAAATTAAAAATGGTATGAGCGAAGCTTTGTAAATGATGTGATATCATTTTAGCCAGCATCCTTTGATGTTTTAACAATGTGACGTCACCCAAGCGGCCTTAATTAATTTAATAAAATTTAGTTTTATTTTTAAAATACACGCCGGCTCGAACTTTGCCATTTACACGAACTCCCCATGAAATATTAAATTTCGCATTCTTCTCTGTTATTGCTATATTGGAATAAAAACAAGTAATACATTTCATTCGTGAACTCTACTCCTCGCTCATCTACTCTGGAATTTCTCAATTAAAAATGGTATAAAACGATTACATTTTGTAGTACGTTTTAGTATCTGTATTAAATCTTATATAAAACTTCTTCGTCCTAATACAAAAAATTAATTAATAATATACAAATTAAAAGTATTAGATTTTAATTTTAACATATTCGACTTCAGGACCAATATAGATTTCACATTTAAAAATCCGATGCCATCGGATACCTTCAGCAGCTGGATTATACGTTAAAATATGTTATAACATGGTGTTATTCACTTTTTTTCCAGGAAATAAAACCTAATGCTTCTCAAACTTTCGACTACTTCACTCTTACACAAGCAAAAAAAAAAAGAAATTCAGCCCACAATAATCGCAGCTCCTCTGCACCGTGTAGGCAATCCCCACACTCTATGTCCATGAAGCGCACAGTGCGCGAAAATCACGAAGAACAGAGATCAGCTCCAGCTCTCCAGCTCCGTTAACCCAGTGACCTTGCGCGATGTGCGCCTAGTTGCGTCCACGTCCCTTCCGCAACTATACTAGAAAGACCGTGCATATACCGTATACATATACACCTACCGTCGCTACCGCACTTTTTCAGTACAGTAGTAGTGAGCGAAGAGAGAGAGAGAGAGAAGAGAAGAGAGAGGCACGCGCGCGCTCTCGGCACGACGAGACTATTAGTCAAAGCCAGCCGGACCTCCAGCGATAATGGACACATGTGCTCCGGCCGCTGCCGCTTCTGCTGCTGTTTTGGCGAACGCGAAGGTTAACCTCAAAGTTGGAAGGTTCGTCGCTGTAGTGCTCATTCGTTCTTTTCCTTTCTTTTTTCGCTTTGTGTTGCCGAATGTGATTGTTGTATTGTGCAGTGGATGCTGAGATATAGTTGTGTTTGAATTTGACGCGTGGGAACGGGGCTTCTAGCAGACGACTTCTTTTTTGTTCGCATTGTTGTTGTTGTTGTTGTTGTTAGTTCGTCTGCTCTGGTGAGAGAGGGAGGTGCCAGTGGAGTGAGTAGATTTATATGTTTGAGGATTGCCCCAAGTGGTGTGTTATTTTTAAAAAAGCGACTTATCGCTGTGGATTGTCGTGTAATCGGTCGTGACGTTGATTTTTTTAATCGCAGGATTTTTGTGAAGGTGTGGTTGATATCGGCTTTGTTTATGTTGTGTAGTGGTTAGAGGAGTGCGTTTAATTGGATTAACCTTAGTTGAGGGTTTATAGGAGCCAATGAGTTGAATAAATAGTGATCTAGGCTCGCGAAATGTTAATTTATTTTTGCGACCGTGACAGTTTATTGTTTGATTAACTGCATTCATTAATTTTGAGGGTCAATTGTATATTTTACAACTTGGCTTATTGATTATAAATTTATTCATTATTTTTAATGTTTATGACAGTGTATTACTATTACTCTATTTTACTGCTAATTTTATACATTTTTTTAGTTAATTTTTTTAATCAATGCTAAGAGATATAATCTTAATAAAGTTATGTTTATGTTACTAGTTTTAATATTATTTTGCTGAAAATTAACTGTGACTTTCTTTATCTACATTTTATAAAACATATTTTCAATACATTATAATAATTTTGTTTTTTTTATTTGCTAAATGTATTTTAAATTTTATGTTACAGAGTACGATAGAAAAATGCAGAGCGTATATTCCAATGAGAAAGATTATTGTGTAAAAAGAATTATTTGATAATCAAAAATGTGATTGAAGAAAAGGAATTTAAGTAATAACTCATGTATCGGAGAAGTTATTTTATGGAAATGGGCCTAGCCAACAACAAAAGTACTAGAATATTAAGAATATAGAAGGTTAGGAAGTAATTTATAAGTAATGCATAGATCTGAAAAAATGGATCTGATATACGCATACTCAGTTGGAAGCAGATCTCGAAGAAAATTTTAATAATCATACATTAAGGTATACATAAGTGTAAAGTAAGATTAATTTAAATATATAAAATAATGATCCATTGGAATATAATTTTTCAATATTTATAATTACAGATGTTTGACATACAAAGTAATCTAGTATACGTGAATCTTTTAATTTGACTACAACCGTAAGTACACTTCATCTCTTTATCTACCAATAAAAACAAATCTAATAAATAAGATAGCTTCATTTATAATATGACATTTGTTTACTGTTCTTATCTATTCAAGCATGTAAATTAGCATATCAGCCTTTTGATATATAATTTTTTTTTAAACTTCTATTTCCGTTGAACATTTGCTTTCATATCAGTTCTCTACGTACATCTGAGATGATAACTCATTTTAGAATTTCGTATCCCTTTCAAGCGGGAGGAAATTGTAATGAATTTATTATAGAAAATTAAATATTACCATTAAAGTAACTAAAATTAATTTTAAAATAATTAAGCATAGTGCAATATAATTCAGTTTTACAAGTGAATCAATTATTTTTGGATAATCTCCAATTGGTTTGGGAAAACTCCCAAGTGACCTGCGGATTCTACAAAAAATTCTATAGAAAGTACAGCCTAGTATGAAGTTTTCTAAACCAGTTGGAGATTCCCCAGGACAATTTTTTCAGTGCAGTGTTACTTTGTATAAATAAATTAAAAGTAGTATTTTCAAAATAAATTGTTCAAATAAATTCTTTTCTCTAACTTTTTTATCAAAATTAACTGTACAATCAAATGAATCATTGCTCATGCATCCAGGTCCGAAAATGTCAAGGAGACTAGGCTTCTACTGTCTGATCATCCTGGCCACCATCTGCATATTCTTCCTGGCTCTGAATCAGCGCTACAGCAACTACATCGAGCATCGCCTCCAGCCAATTCTCTCGGTCAGTATATATAACGTGACAACCGCATACGCACAATATCTCTATGCAGCCGTCCAATGCATATAACGCCTGTATATATAGTTCACGAAAGTGGAAAATTGCCCTCCCACCGGGAGAGCGCAGCGAATCGCGTTATGTCGCGATTAGATTCGTCCCCAAAAGAGATCGCATAGCCGCACCACACGCATACACCATTGACTGCTGCTGTGGCTTTTATAATACGTGTATAACGTGTACAGCAATTCCAGCGAAGCGACACAATTCAATGCAATGGAATTAGACGTAATCGTCTAGAGCGAACGCGAGCACACCACGTAGTTGTATCAAAGAGAAAAACAGTTGACTTGGACGCTGGTTTTTGTCGACGCTATATACCTAATTGCCAGTGGCTATGTATTTGTTTTCTTTTTTGCCGTTATTCAATTATATTTGCACACAAAAAAGCTGAGCAGTTTTTGTATTTACACGATTGCGTAAAGGATTTATACCTCTTATGCAAGGATGAGTGCGTATTATACTTTAAACGCGATGTTTCGAAAGCTTGTTATGTCTCTTTGTGTTTTTATGAGATACAAATATTTAAAGTGTATATTTGAACCTGACAAATATTTCATTCTAGAAGGGGATTTTTTTTTAAATAAATGAAAAAAAAATTGTATAATCGTCTGCAAAAATTATTCGATACGCGATTCGGAATAAATATTGAGATTATATCAAAACCGCGTGAATGAACGACTAAAATTATTTTTGTCATTCAGTGACCCCTTAAATTTTAGTTGATTATTATTTGGGCTTTGTAAAATGAAGTGGTTGACGTTAGAAGTTATTGACCTTCTTTGACGAGAAGAAAGAGGAAATAAAAAAAGTTGAGAACATATGAAGATATGTGGGTACCGTTTATCAGCGAAGATAGACATAAATAGGACATTTCCATAGAGAAAGTCATGACTGAAGCATTTTACTAGAACCAGTTTATAGCTGTATGACCGCTCGTTATAATACATTATCAAAGTATAATCATTTTGAATGTTCTTTATAAGTTTGATGAAAATGTTAAATAAAATACTACATTTGACTTACCCTTATTTATTTTAAATATAAAACAGCCGTAAAAATGAATATATCGTGAAAATAATTCTTTTTCTCCTGAAATAAATCATTACTTATATATATATATATATATATATATATATATATATATATATATATATATATATATATATATATATATATATATATATATATATATATATATATATATATATATATATATATATATATATATATATTTATTGACGCTAAGAATTCAATTTGTATGGTGATAATGCATACCAATAAAAAAAGTAATCATCTTATTACGTGACGTTGCTAATAAACACCGAGTGCCTCGCGCGCTATCCGCTTTAAAAAACGTGCAAATTAAAGTAAAGGAATGCGGATAAAATAAAATATTTAATTTAATGAATCTAAATACCGTGTCTTCACAATCTTGACACAGATTTCTACACGTGTCATGAGTAATACATTCATCGATAGCCTTTTATTTTCTAAATGAATAAATTGCTTCTTCAGCAAAGCGAAATAATTATAATAATGGACTGGACAATTACGGTTAGACCTGCAAATTTATATAATTTTCGCATTTCAGCTATAAATTAATTTAATTGTATCTTACATGTTACGATATTGTACGCAAAAATTTCAGGCGAAAAGTGTCTGTAATTTTCTGAACGTTATACGATCCTTGTTTTCTGTTCCTTGATTAGGAAGCGGAATTAAGGTCCCGAATCAAATACCAAGAGCCATTTGCGGTACCGACTGTCAAATATGACGATCCTTTTATGGTAAGTTCGTTGAGACGTGTGCAATGGCGAAACTGCGTTTTACATACAATCGTCTTGACAATAGCATGCTTTGACAGCTTTGTACGTGGTGGTTTTGATTGGAAGTGTGTACGCATGCTTTATGAGTCGTAAGAGAAACATCCCAAAAGTAGTCGTAAATATTCATTAGTTTAACAAAAAGAAAAGGTTAATTAAATTCTTAAATAAATATTTAAATATCGCTAAATATATTAAAGGGTGTAAGGTACACGATTGCAATTTTATGTTTTTGTAGTTTTTACAGTGTTTTGCTTGATTATTATCTTCTTTTAAGTATGAAAATTATGCACTTTTTCTGCTTATTACACTTTCAAATCTCATGCATTGGCTTAATTTTTAGTATATAGTTATATGTGGTTAATTTATTATATGTAGAATGAAATTTATTTTATGATAAATTGTTGAGTGTTCTTAAATATGTTTAAAAGAAGTATTTGATTCTAGACAGTAAAAATTTGTTATGTATAGTTCACGTAGCATGCTTATTATACAAGTGTAAGTTATTGTATGTATACCAAAGGTTAAGAGATTTCAGACACAAGGCGATAGTGCAATCGATTGGGAATGTAAAATTTTGATAGAGGAACGTCAAGGAGAATACTTATGATAATGTAATAGGAAGCATTTAAATTATCGAGCGTTACCAAGCTTTTAACGTAATCGATTTATTTTCCCATCACTTTTCCTCATTCTCCGACATATTTTATAGAAAACTATTTTTTATTTGCTACTTCATATTAATCAAGACTTTCGAGCGTATAATTTATTATTACATGAAGAATTATTACTTCTATATTCATATTATGAAATATCCATTTAATCTTTCAAATTTTGATAAATGCTAAGCATTATATTTTCTGAGTTTAGAAATACCAAATTAAATCAAATCGAACTAATAATAACTTTGAATCATGGATTTTGTTTAAAATTTAAGAAATGTTTTAAGAAAGTTAATAAATGAAGAAACTATACACATATTACTTACTATTATTGTAACCCTTTCGCTGTAGCATGAATAACCGGTGATTCATACGATTTGCGGACAAACTTATATAGGAATTGTTCCATTTTTTCTGCCATAGGGAAAATGTTAATTTACTTTTTTTATTTAAGTTTATTTTAGTTTTATACTTTTTAATGATTTGACAAAAATTAATAATTATATCGATAGTAAGAATTTTTCAATTCTTTCTATTTTTCCTATATTTTACAATATTATTAAAAGTCACATTAGTAAATCTATCTGTGACTTTATGTTAATTTCTATAGCAAATTCTTTAAGAATTAGTAGTATATATTCTCAAAATAAAGGAGCGTTATACTCTAAGACATGTTTTTATTAATTGACACCAAGAAGTCCCTCAAAGTTATGTTATAAAGTCCATGACCCGTAATTTTGCTACTGTACTCCTATAGTAAACCTTCAACGTTCGTTTTCACTAATAAAAATTCTTGTAACATCAATAGCCTTAGAAATGCAAATGCAAAAGTTCCATTAAAACATATTCTAGATAGTACTGACGTTTTCTTATTAAAACATGTAAAACAATTCATCCTCAATCTCTTATCGCGTGGTGTCTGAAAATCCTTGATCGTCATCGGTCTACCAATAAATTCACTCTTCAACTACGACCACATCACGCAACGCAATAAAGAAACAGCTTTCGAGCTTGTGCCAGAGCTTTCGATTAAACTTATCTGCACACTTTGCCATCGTAGTCTCACGCTAATTTGCACAGTAGACCTAAAACGAAATGTAGGATCGTCTTTGATTCCGCATGAGGATCAATAAGCGCATGAGGCTCCGACTTGCAGAGCTTGTAAACTAGTGGCTATATGTGAAGGAGGACAGACGTGCAAGCGTCGGCTCTTATGGACATTGCGACATTCGTAACACAGCATGATGCATCTTGATCTACCGATAATAACAGAGTTGTAGAGTAGACACTAGAGACTTATAAAACGTAAAATATGGATTCTCTCTCTTCATAAATATTCCGTTGTAGTGTGCCTCCGCTTGATGCGTGCTGTACGTGGAAAAGATGTTTGCACAAAACGTTATATTAATATTGCATATGATGTTGTGAAAAATATAGGTTACACGAAGCTATTATACGTAATTATGTAGTAAAAATAATTTTAATAGTTTTAATTCTAATCGGTAATTGCTAGAATATTTTAAAGCTTCTAAATTTTGTCAATATGAATTCTAAAAAGATATACTTCACAAGGATTTATCAGCATTCTTAAAATAAATTAAATATAAGAGAATGATTCATTTTTATCATTTTATTTCCATGCGTATACGCTTATTATAACGTCATATAATGAATAATGGAATCTCCAAAACGTGTATAATCTTTTAAATGTCTAGACGGTATGCATTTTATAGAATACTGAAAAAGAAACCCTCAGATCTTTCACAAACTCTCAAGAATAACTTTAATCACTTTTAAAATTCAGTAAAAAGGCAATTTTTTCGCAGAAAACAATTATTCTTTTATCGTGACAATACAAGCCACTCTTGCAACCCATCAACTGAAAATTCACAGATAATCCACGATAAATTCACGGAAAAAAGAAAACCGTCAAGACCAGATCTCCGCGCGCGCGCGATCATAAACACCGATACCAATGATTTACGAACAGTCGCGTCTTCTCCACGTATGTACACTTTACGCTAATACGCGATACATCAGCGTCGTGCGCGCCTCTCTCATTTCTTCTTTCCACTTTACCGCCTCGCGTCTATACCCATCTGGCACACGAGTCCAAGAAATCAATGCCAAGTAACAGCGAGTCCGAGAAAAGGAAGGAGAAAAAGAAAACGAACGAGTACTTACAACGGGCGCGTTAATGTTTGAAAGGAGAGTCGCACGCCGCGCGTTTGTATCATACGTTACGTTTGCTCGCGTGATATCGATCCCGCGATGGCGGGAAAGTGCGGAAAACAAGAGCGTGCGAGCAGCCGCGATGTATTATGTGTGTGTACACGGTTATGCTTTTGCAGAATTACATGAGGGGCGGCATGTACTACAGCCTGGAGAACATGACGCTGACGGAGATCGCGGAGGTGGTCGAGCTGCAGAGGCGACTCGTCGAGAAGGACATGGAGGACTACGTCTATCCGGATGGGAAGTACGGGGTTTACGCCAAGTGAGCTGATTATGCGGTCTTTTGACGCTTTTTCTTCTTTTACATGATTCTATTTTTTGATTAGTTGAGAGTCTAGTTTTTGGTCGAACGCAATATTCGGAGAGGCTTGTAATGAATTGTACGAATTATATAATAATCAGAGGCAAAATTAGATAATTATTTTTCTAAAGAAAGAAAAGAGTACAATACTATAATGTAAAGTAATAAGAGTTTTGGTGCTTTATTGTAATATTAATGTAGAGTTAAAAATGTTTCTATTTAATTGTTATTCATTCTTGTCATATGTATATGGGTATATGTGAAAACTTAGCGTTTCTCAACCATATTATTGTCAATTTAAAATGAAATAACATCAAGGCTTAAAAACTTAATATACGACATCAAAAGTAGTCGATTATTGACTCTAGGTAGTCGACTATTGAGGTCTTACCCTACTTGTCCTTTTCAAGTGCTCTATTTGATACCGATATCCAGCAGTATTCACGACAAATATGAACCAAATTGGATGCGGACACATTCCGCTGCAGATCAAAATTATGGCGCTGGCATTTTTATGAAAAATCCTTCCCTGGTAGAAAATTGAGCATATTAGATGGTCGGTTCACGATCTATTGGGCAGATCCGTTTCCTAATAGTTCGCCAGAAATAAACCAGCATCTGACCAGAAATTTATAGAAAATCTAAATAGCTTACATAACCCTAAAAAATTATTGAAAATGTAAATCCCATTATAGTACTTCTGCGTTAAAACAGCATGCAAATTTTTATTCGATTATTTATTTGATTTTTTTATGTCTTATTTAATTATAAAACTCTAACCTTAAAGAAACTTTTAATGAAATATGTTTTTAGTTTTTATTTCGAATCTATCCCAAATATATCTTAGCATTCTATTAACAATAAGCTATTAAATCCATGACATAATAATCATTATTAACTTATACAAATTCGTTAAACGTTATTTTTTATTTATTTATTCATTAACCATAAGTTGGTCAGGTTTCTGACGAGAAAACGTCGACAGGTAGCGGGGTTTCTGACCAGACTTTTAAGCAGAAATTGGCCATTCCCTATAAAATAGAGTAAAATCTGGCGAACATATGGGGAACGTTTCTACCAGGGTTGTTATTCGATTTTTTTATGAATATTCGAATGTATCGTATTCGTCTTTTAAAACTTTTTAAAATGTTCACTTGCCCTTCAAAACAGATCTATAAAATACAATATAAATATCAATATCTCACAAGAGCAATACAAAATTATAGCCAAACTGGTTGCGGGGACTTGTTAGAATTCTCAGTTATATAGGCTTACATTTTTTATTTATAATTTAAAATTTTAATTTAAAGAACCCTAGATTTACCCTTTATATATTACATTATAAGCTCTGAACATAATTACTTTTAGAGGATCGTTTCGTGATACATTTATTTCTATAAACTGCAGTTTAAAGTATACATATAGTTGAAGTTTTAAAAAATGATGGGTAAGGTTTACCTACAAGTACTATTTAAAATTTTTCCCATATATTATACCCTTATTATACAAATCGGAGTGCGCACACAGACGTCATCAAAAATTTAGGCAAGAGAATTTAAAATCAATAATCCAAAAAGTTCATTAATTTGAATGGCTATCGCAATATGCAATTTTGTTGTTAAAAACTAATTAAATGGTCGATGATTGACATATGCTTAAATAAAACTATCTCGAATATTACTCTTTTTGCACAACAAATGTAGGTAAAACAATTGAGGACTTGAAAATGCATAAAAGTGGATAACGCGAAAGCTAGTGTAATTAAAATGAAATTCCGTTGGAATATTTACAATCGACAAAGAATAGGATTATTTACAGTGGCACCCGTATGCGTACTCTGATTTGTATAGCGAAGCTTGAACAGTGTAAACCTACCTATAATTCAAAGTGATGAGAGGAACAAAAGAAAATCGAATTAAAAAAGACGATTTGTGGAAAATCGACCTTTTCACGTCATGAGCATTATTTAATTTTTTAAATGTATAACTAAAATGTTACCTATATTATATAAGTATTCATAAAAAAAATAGAATCGAGAACTAATATTCAGTACATACTTATTCAGTTACCTTAAATGTGTACTGATAAACTGTATTAATATTTTCGAAATTTCAGGCAGTTTTACTTGTACGCATTAGCATATTTCTATAGAAATTGGAAAACTCCAATTATGAAAAATTTGCGAAATTGAAAGTAATTGGGGCTTGAGCCGAAAATAGAAAAAATTTGAAATATTGAAGGTTCTAATTAGGAAATATTAATTCTATGGATAATATATAAATGAATACAAATTGAATAAAAATATTCTTTTTACTGTATGTTATAGTATATATACTACAAAAAAGCGTAAAATATACTATTATTATAACTTAGAATGCAAATATATTCAAAAAACATCATAAATATTGCCTCGATTTCCGCATGATTTGATCGGGTATGATTGTTTTATACTTTATGATTTGTAAATTATAGAATAATATTAGTACTATGCGAGAAGAGATAGTAAGTAAAAAAAATGATAGAATAAATGGTGTAAAAGAGTCTGTTATTAACCCTTTGATTCTCAATTTATTACTTTGTTTTGTCATGTTTCGATTCGTCTCAACTTATTTGTTCCGTATTGTTGTAGATAATATATTTCAAAGAAAAGAATAACAAAGAAATATTTTAATTAGATTATTGTTTTTACCAATGTTCATAAATACTTGAAAGAAAAATTAAAAATTTAGATTTTATGATAAAAAATAATGTTTATGAGATGTATTATAACTGTATTTATGTATATGTTAAGTTAAAAATTATGTTACTTATATAAACCTGTTTAAAAAAAAGATTTTTCTGCTTTTATTAAGTGAAACACTCGGTAAAACATCATTTCGATTTTTTTTCTTTTAAAGAAAGACTGTTCAAAGTCATAGATATTTCAATGTTGATGTATGTATATAAGTTTATTAACTAACAGTTTCTATGTGTATATTAGAATAATAGTTTATAAATCAGGATAAATGCTTACAGTTCATAAACACTGCATATATAAACGATAACAGGCAAACACTGGGAATCAAAGAGTTAAGTATTTATAAACATCTTAGGCGGTTTTATTTTTTTGAAAGATAAAATATGAAAAACTTCGATGGAAAATTGAAAAATCAAATACAATGTTACTTTTCTCTAAATATCTACACAGTTTCACTCACAGTTCAAAATAATTTTTTATGAAATTCAATGAAAGCTTGAATTTACAAGTTTTATTTCATTATTGCCTTTCTACGAAAATATATATCGACCTAACGTACATTTCTACGTACGTAATGAATCAGGTGACTTCAATGCTGGTAGTCGTGTACTAGATTCTTCGAAGTACATAATATTCTTCTAAAGAATTTCTTTTCTGATCTTCCATTAGATTTTAACGAATAGTAATTAAAAGTCGTTGGAAACTTTTACAATTTATCGTGATTTTATAATAGAGCACTCGCTTGCGTCGCCAATTAAATAAAACATTTCTGTTTCTTTTCGTACATTGGGAAAATACTCGTTTTTCTACCCGCTTTCAGTAATGAAATCTATTATGTTTGTATGAATTTATTAAACTTTTTTCACTATATATTCGAAATGATGCTGAGGGTGTGATAAAATATATAAAATAACTTGTATTTTAAAAATATAATTACCTTCTTTTTTAGTAAACTCGAAGATTTGGTGATAGAAAAAGAGGGTAACCCGATTAGAAGTGTGATACTGACAACGTGGCGCAGCGGCAGCACTTTTCTCGGCGACATACTGAATTCACATCCAGCTAACTTTTATCATTACGAGCCACTTTTGCATTTCGGAATAATTCAGATCAGGGAGCCACCCCTGTCCGAGGAAGCCTTAGAAAATTTAGAGTCGATGTTTAAGTGTGATTACTCAACCTTAGGTTCGTACTTGTTAAATATTTCATACGAATGTTGATCAATTAAATATTTTGCATTTGGCATGTATAAAAGACTGCAACATTGAACAATGACGATTTATTTAATTTTTTGTATAGGCACACGTAATTCTAAATCTGTTAAAAAGTGAAATACGTTAAACTATTGTTGCAAGTGAATCAAACTTGGTTTTAACTAATATTTAATAAAGAAGCCTGGTGATATGTTGCCGGCAACCAACCAAGAGGCACTTATATATAATGTTCAAAACAACTAGAAAATGAAAAGTCGCTTTTCGATTGAAATATATTTATGAGAGATAATAAATTCAATTTGAAGCTACTTGAAGATAAATGAGGTATGCTACAAAAAAATCGGCCGATAAGTGGTTCGCAAAGTAACGAAGAATAAATGATGAGGCATGCCTTTGCAACTTGATTTTTCTGATTGTATGGGTCCTAAAATATACGAGATAAATATCTAACATGCAAAACAGACCTTGTGACTCAGTTTTTATGTATATCAATTTTTCTCGAGGGAATTTAACATGGAAATTATGTACTGAAAACGATCATTATTGATATAACAATCACTTGATTCCTAAGTGTGCAAAAGATTTTTTCATACAAAAATAATATAAAGTTGAAAGATAAGATCTTCAATTTAAGACGTGCCGCATTTAAAAAGATTAACAATATCAAAAGTTATGAACGATCAATACGAACTAAAGCATAATATTTCTTTCATTTATACATGTCAATTTTATTTATATCAATTTTATACTCAATATTTTTTTTACTCAATATGAAGAATAAAATTTTATATAATAATTTGTTCTCATACTATAATATAAGAAACGATATAAATTTCGTGATTCTTCACTTTTGATCATTTTATCGTGTTTCTTCGTGTTTATTCACTATCTTTGAACGTTTATAACTTTTGATATTGTTAATCGATTTCAATGCAGCACGTCTTAAATTGAAAACTTTTCTTCTGCTTTATATCTTTTTGCATGAAAAATCATTTTCACCCTTAGGAGCCAAGTGATAGGTATGTCAATGATGGCCGCTTTTAGTCCAATTCCCATAAGAGAAATTTATATGCATATATAAAACAGTGTCACAAGGTCTTTTCGCAAGTTGGAAAATTTTATCGTACATATTAGGACCTATACAACAAGAAAAATCAAGTTCCAGAGGCGTACCTCCTCATTTACTTTTCGCCATTTTTCGAACCACTTATCAGCCGATTCTTTGTAGAATTCTTCAAATATTTTTTTTCATTGAATAATGTTAAGTGACCTCTTGTTGTATTACCGACAATATAGTGAGAGTCCATTATACAGTTGTTAATGATTTTAATGCCTTAAAATATACTTTTCATATTTGTCAAATTCTTAACAATTTTTTTTCTTTTATTTAGAGCGATATTTGAGCTTTGGAAAAAACTCTCATCCTTGGGTGTTTAATCACAACACACATCTATGGAAGCAGTGTCAACTTCACAAAAGAATATGTTGGGATCATCGTTTTGTAACGAAGTTTTGTAAGCTATTTCCATTTCAGTCAATGAAAATCGTTAGAATAAGGTTACAGCCTATGGAAAAATTTTTAGAACAAAATGAGTAAGCCACCAATTGCTGCTTATAATCTTATATAAAATTCTGAATAAAATTATTGAATTAACGATGGGTTATCACTCACAGACTAGGTATAAGAATTGTACTATTAATTCGTGATCCACGAGGAGTTTTACAATCTCGGAAGCACCGCGACTGGTGTCCCAGTGAACCGGACTGCTTCGATCCGACTGCTCTGTGCTCCGATATGGTCTCGGACTACAACGCCGCCGTCAGATTTTCCAAATTATATCCCGACACATTCAAGTACGTATAGAAATGACAGTGTAAACTTTAAAGAAACTTTATTATCTAAATTTGAGCTAGTTTTCAAATTGGATTAATTATTAACTTAATTATTAACTAGATACAAACAAATTTTTATATTCTAATATCAAGTGATTGCAAACAGATTTTGAAACTTTAAAATTTGATTTAGTATTTATTTTATTTAGTAAACCTAAACGTTATTTTGTACGAATAAGCCCCTCCTTGAGCTAATACGTACACTTAACAAAAACTAATTGGAATATATAGGGCATTTCAAAATATTCTGATAAAATTGTGTAGAAGATAGATTTCAACTAATGAAGTTGCACTATTTAAAAAAGTTCGATACTAATTCATTAATCATTTTCGTTGAGATTTCACGTTTTATTAAATTTTAATCTATTTATTTCATGTTTACATAGTTACCAATAGAAATACTTATTTAAATAAATGCAATTGCGTATGCACTGTTAAAAAAATTTACATTTTTGGTTTGTTAAAAGTGAATTATACTATTGCACGTAACAAATATGCATAGATAATTTATAAACGAATATTTATTGATTTTTTACACGTAAAACGTGTAAGTGGAAAAGTAACACGCAAATCTGATTTGTCAAATTTGCTACTTACAAAATTAAATGTACATTTTAAAAATAAAACATAAATTTTAACAAACAAAGAAAAAACATAGTTTTTAACCATGTATGTAAAAAAATTATAGTTTTTATTAAAATATCAGAGTTTAGGTGCGTTCTGTACAAAACCGCTCCTCGCAAACATTTTTCTTTTACTTTTAACTCGATTCATTTTCCATTTAACAAGATAAAATCTAAGAGTTTTGATATTGATTGAATAGTTAAATAGAATAATATTATTATAAAATTTTATAAACTTACAGAAAAATTGGAAAAAGAAAAAGTTTAAAATTTTGTGCAAGTTTTGATTTTGTATATCATTAATTTATGCCTCATCAATATTTTTAAATAAGTATCAAGTTATTATAAATAAGCCAATTAGAAATAAACCCGGTCTTCATCTAGTGACTTAGAGTGTAACATGAATATCTACTTCAATCCTTTTTTATTTTTTCATAAAAAAGCAGGAGAGTTTATAGAACTAAACTCATACCAATAAAATATAGGTTATTTAAAACAAATTTACATCTCTAATTAAAAAATTCTACATAATTATTTAAAAAATAAAAAGTTGTTCAAATTTTGTTTGCATATATCTTATCTATTTGGATACTGTTTTAAATTTGCAATGCCGTTAGGAAAAATATATTTGCTCAACAAATAAGATGTCCCTGTCTCTAACCGATAATCCATGCAAATTTACTCTACTGAAGTGAAAGACATTTCGAACTCAAACAGTACCTATTCTCAACATTAAGGGGATCCGAAAGTTAATTCCCTGAATTACCGGCCAAACCACACATTATTTACTTTATAAACTAAGTTACGTATATTTAGCTAAAACCCAAACTCGCTGGCCCTTCTTAGAGTAGTAATATACCTCTTTACGAAGTTTCAGACGTCAAAAACGACTGTACCCTAAAGAATTGTTGGAATGAAATTTCGTCAACATTTCATTCGAATAATGTTTTAGAGTGCCGTTGATTTTGTCGTCTAAAAGTGCGTAAAGTGGTGTATTATTACTCAACGTAGGGCCAGCGAGTTTGGGTTTTGTCTAAATATAAGTATTTTTATAATTATAAATAATTATTCACAACTCGGTCGGTACAAATGAGATCGGGAAATTTGACTTCCAAATTGACTTTCGGACCCCCTAAACACCAATCCACATCTTCCAAAAAGAAAACAAGAAAAAAGCACAAAAAACCCAAAAACACCTCTTCGTTACAGAGTGCTCCGCTACGAGGATCTCTCCCTGGACCCGTACGGCCACTCGGAGCGTCTCTTTCGCTTCTACGGCCTGCACTTCCACGAGGACGTCCAGCGCTTCCTGGACACCCACACGAAGACCGACATCGGCGGCCTCTCGAGCACCTTCCGCAACTCCAAGGCCGCGCCCTTCCACTGGCGCAACGATCTCGACCACGACGAGGTCGAGGAGATCCAGCAGGAGTGCGACCTGGCGATGAGACTCTGGGGCTACGCCCTAGCCGCCAACGCCAGCCACCAGCGCTACTTCGACCCCGTCACGAATTACAGTCTGCGCGGCGCCAGCGACGCGTGACCGTGGCCGAGGGCTCGTTCGTCGTTGCTGCTTCGTTCCTCGCGGCTCGGCGTAACACGCAATTGCGCAGGGGAGTACAAGGGATGATGACGTGGGGGTTGGATTTGCCGAGGCGAAACGTCGGATTTCTGCTCATTTGGCGTTTTTATTCCTACTCTTGTTGTAGATTTTCTTGCGGGGCTGTTTTGGGCTTTAATTCGCTCGTTGCGTGATTTTTGTAGTTTATGCTAAAATAATTAGGTCGATTTTTTTATTTTTTCAATTTAACGAAAATTTTTAGTGATTATAGTCACTTGAAATTTGCGTGGCGCACGATGGTATACTTCCATGACGTCACGTAGCATTGGAGTATATCTATATATATCGAAAATTTGAAAACTTTAAACGTTTGTAACTTTCAAGTTTTTCATTTTTGTGACAAAAGAAAAAATACGACCTAATTATTTTTCACTATTCTACCTATTTCATATGAAAGATCAACTTTTTATTTTTATGCAACATTCTAATTGGGATACAGCTAGCACTGAGAAGTTACCTGGCTTTTTAGTGAAATTCGTTATTTTATTTTAATGGTAATTACACTTTTTTACTTGAATCGACTATTTATTGCAGCAACTCGATAATGCTAAAACTAAAATATTTTATACTAAAATTAAATTTTATAATTTTCTGTAATGTACATTTTAATTCTTAACTTTTTATGCTTGGAAAAATGAAAATAGTAGCCGTTACTGTCTGTTTCTCTCAGTCAAATTTGAATGTTAAAACTAAAATTGTAAAAAGGCTATAAATCATGTAAATTATAATTATTATAGATGGTGAATAGGTAATAAGCATATATTTTTCCTGACTCGAATAACTGTATTAGAATTACGTAAATTTAATGCACCCTGAGGATGAACATTTATTAACCCGTCAGTAGGTTGCTGTCATTATCATTCGCACTTTTGCAATATTGTTTTCAATATTTTTCAATAACTTAAAAATATTATTTATCTTTTATCTCTGCCTTTTCGAAGGTGGTTCTTTCATGATACTCGACTTAAAAAATAAAAATATATACAATAATTTGTTTACGTGTTACAATATCAGAAACGTTATAATATGAAAGAAGGGTATTTTAAGTAAAAGAATTTGTATTCAAATTTCGATATTATAAAATTAGATATCGCGTAAATTACAGAATGATTTGACAAATGACCAGAACCTTTTGGAAAATACGAATCTTACGAATACATAAAGATTTCAGGACAAAAAAATATTATTTTAGTAAGAAAAATAGTTTGCGGGTTAATATTAATTATTCTGAAAATTCCCTTATAGCATTCATTTTATATTATTTTAGCCATTACTAAGGAGGTAATGCATTTCTTTTTTAAATAAATATCAAAATAACTTGTAAAAGTTTCACGAACGCACGTCCAATGCTTAAATGAGTAGAAATTAGGACATTCACCTTGAGTCTATGAATATTGATTATAAACACATATCGCATTTTTAGAACCGCATTATGGGAAAAAGAATTTCAATTTTTAAAATGTGTCATAATTAAATTAGAATCTCAAAAGATATTTTAGATCTTGAATACTTATTATATTAGTTAGATAAATTATTATTATTAGTGCAGTGTAAAAAATAATATGTACAATTAAAAAAAATGAAATTTATTGCGTACTTTTATATAATTATGTATTGTACAAAAACTTTCCGAGCTGCCATATTACTTACTACCTGAATTGTTTCTGCTTGTGATCCGAAGGGAAGATGGAAATGGCCTCACGTCTCTCTTTCATAAAAAGGAGTCAACGTTATGAATTGTACATAGTATTTAGATAGCACTTTAAAGAATTGCCTCGTGAGACGAAAAACGATTTATTATAGAGCGCATTTTCTATACATAACGAATTACAATGAACCATATCGCTTCTGTATCAGACGCGTGGATATTTTTTATTATATCGATGTATAATCGCAATTTAGTAAAACGAACAACTAGAGGGTAATTATATGTATGTAAGTATATGTGAATACATGGGTCAGTAAAAACATCTTACGAGACTTACTCAGGAAAAACATTATGTACATCTTGTATAATATAAATTAACATTGCATAAATTAGCGACGCTTACCGGTATATAAGAAAAGATATTTTTTTTATTTTATAAGCCAAAAGTACAGATTTTATTTTTTACAAAATCCGAAATGAAAATTACATTATATTAGAAAATTTATTTAACATAATTAATTTATTGGTAATTCTATATTATATTAAAGTTAGAGATGCTTATGATATTACGTTTCATATTAAACCAAATATTTTTTATCTGCATAACTGTAATTATGTAAATATAATTTCATATTTTATATAATATTTTCCTGAAATAGAAGTCACGTTCGATGGATGAATTATTGAGTCATAGATAAATGTTGATTTTATGTAAACTATTTGTAAGAATTTACTGTAGTGCAATTTTATTACTATCTGTGATAGGAACGAATCTGTTTCTATACAAAAGTGCGAATTTCATACGAACATATACTCAGCACAAAATTGTTATAATACAATTATAAGCGTATAAATGTAAATCAAATCTCGATCAAGATCTAATTGCACCCTTTTTACCTCACAATGCTCTCTCATATTTTACATAGCGTACTATCTCGATTTCAAATTTTTACAAAAGTAATTTATTTGTTGATTACACTGAGAAACCCATATCGGAAAATCAAAATTGTATAATAAAAGAAGTAAAACTTTACTCAAAAATTCAATTTTTCTTGCGCATTGAAAACAAATAAAAAATGCGCACCAAAAACAAATAAATAAAAAACGATGGAAAACGGAATTGGTCCTTGGCAATTCTGATATTTAAGTGTAGATGTAACTCGTATCATCGTGTACAAAAATAAAAAATAAATGTTTAGAAAGATACAGTTTCGTGCAATTTTGAATCATGGATTTACAATATAAACTAGTCTATCAATATATTGATTACGAACAATTCCGATATTTATACGTCAATTTTTACGATTCAAACTATCGTGTATTACGATTTTTATTTCTCAGTGTATACATGCATTATTTTGTTTTAAAATTTTACTCAAAAATGTAACATAGGGCTTTATTAATAAAATTTATTACTGTAAAATATTATATTATTTCTTTGTACATGCAGCATAAAATATTTTGTTACATATTCAAATCATTGTATTTTTTCTTTCCTACTTAACTAGACATTTTATTCAATGTTAGATTTACATACTTGAAAAATTCCTATGTGGGGCTACTTCGTAAACTTTTTGTTTAAAATTTTTTAGTTTTTATAATCTTTTTAAAAATCTGGTTATCAAGTTTAGGTTTTTGGCTAGCTAAAAAGAATACTTTTGGTTTGCATGTTTGCATTATTATTATTTTACTTGAATTATTCAAATAGACTTCGTTTACGATATTGCATCTAAACTTGGGGTAATTTCGTAAATTACATATATTTGAATTAGGAAACTGAAATGAATCATCTTTTATTCAACTTCTATTTTCGGTTGACAATGTAACTGATTAAAGGGATGCGTCAGATCTACTTTACCCACTATTTAGGGCTTCACCAAACCTCGATACTTGTCTTGATATCGTCTTGTCTTGTCTTGAATTTCGAGACAATCTCAAGACAAGACTGCGTCCAACAATTTCAAGACAAGACCAATATCTCAGGTACCAAGAATATTGTCTTGACAATACTTTTGTAACAAGATCTTGCAAGATTCTTGGTCTTGGCCATTTTAATTTTTTTTTTTCTAGCATTAAAAACAATTTTATTTTAATTAATACATACATTAGAAAAACTATATAGTAATGGTAATTACATATAATTCGTAAACTTTACAATATTATGTCGTTAACTATATAATGAATATGTAAAATTTATGATATACGAATATTATAAAATATAAAGATTTTATTTTAAAATTTAGTAAAAAATATATTTAAGAAAATTCATTAGTCATTTTTACATCAATATCGTAGTATATTATTGTTTTCTTTTCTTCTACATATAATTAATTGTTTAGTAAGGGGATGCCGGATATCGACATTGCAGTTTATCGTTATATTCAATGAATAAATGAGATTTTTAAATTTCGCGAATGTACACACAATCTATTTATCACTAAGAATATGCGCACAATCGTAAAATTTTATTAAAGTCATAATTAACTGCTTAAAATGAAAACTTGATACAAGCTGCGTTGTAAACTTACATGCGAACGAGTAGCTATGACGTTTGAGGTTATGATGATCAAATTTCGGATCCAATGTATTCGCGAATGAAACGCCTTATTGCCTATATCCTTTTCTTCCATATGGAAGAAAAGGATATAGGCAATAAGTCATATGACTGTGTTAATATTTTTTTGTATTTTTGTGTAAGTATTAACCAAAAATACCCAAATTTTGAAAAAAAAACTGGATTTTTGCATTCGTCTTATATTCTTACCTTATACTACTCTGAATGTAGTACTTTTATTAGATTTTAGAAATTTTACTAGATTTTTATAAATTTACAAGTTTCTGTAACTTTACAATGACTGAAAAATTTGTACACTCATGATAGTACTTATTTTTTCTAACTCTCAGATTAGTAAATTTACAATTTTGTTGTGAATTTACAACAGCGATGTAAACCTACTACATTCAATGTAGGGTTTTTACTATAGAGTTGTAGAGTTTCTTTTTTTACTACTTTCAGACTAGTAATAGATTCTTAATTGCCGTTGTAAATCTACGAACAATTTTTTACAGTGTAGATGTAATCTTGATTCGTATATACTCGTTCTGACATGCACGGATCATTTTATAATGTACCGGATATTTTTTGTAACTTTGTTCAAGGTACCGTCTACGCGCCAGATTCGGATGCAAATCCGTACATTTTATTTGCAGTCAAACTAATTGATAAATAAATGTAAGAAAAAATTTTATTTTATTTTTATAATTTTTGTACCATAATGCAACAATATTGAGATTTGTAAATTAGTTGAAATGAAAATATAAATTTTGCGATTATTTATTACAAGTACGTATTATAAGTTATTATACGATTAAATATAGCAATACTTAAAGAAAATGTTGCCTGCTTTTATAATTAAGTATAGGGGAGAGCGGGGTCATGATGATTACTTAAGGAAAACTTGTTATAAATAATAAAATGTTAGCTTTTTCCTTCTCTTTACACGTTTTAGAATAAGTTTAAACCTTTATATTTTTAATTTTAATAGTTTTAGCTGACAAAAAAAACGTAAACCTCGTACTTTTCTATCGAAATAAACAAAAATCGATTTCATCAGTAATCCGACACGACGTGTGAATTCTGATCAGTTATAGATAAAATGTAAAATAAATCTAAATATTCATTAAATTTATATTTTTCAAGCTCGTAATATTAATTTTTAATATGCAAAATATCATTTTGCACGAGCAAAGTCAAAACAGAGCTTTTATAGCCGTTTATTTACCTCATGAATATATACGGTATTCCTCGGATAAGGTAGGATGCACGGTATGTAAAGTAGAGAGGTAAGAAGGCAGACCCGATGCCCCCCATGTGGGTAGAGAGTGTCGGTTTAAGGAGACGTCGGATACCGACAGTAGATTCCTACTATCCTACACACGTATTTCGTTATTTATTTACAAAGTTAATTGTTTAATGACAAAATAATAGCTGTCCCCAATTTGTTTTACAGTAACCTAATTATATGTCCAAGCTGGTTTCATATGATTGTTTTGTTTTCGAGAAAACTTTGACAAACTTAGTATGTAAAGGTTAATCTCCACGTAGTTGGCCCTTTTAGTGTGTCAAAGTTTTCTCGAAAACAAAACAATCATATGAACCCAGCTTGGACATATATGTAGATTACTATAAAACGAAGCGGGGACAACTATTATTTAAAGAAAAATATGATTTCTCTTAAAATTATGAATGAAAACTCAATTAGACAAGGACAGAGATATCCGGCGTCCCCTTAACCTGCACGGTGTGGTCTGAAAATATGGTCGCCACTGGAGAACCCCTCCCAGTATGAAGCAGTTAGGGTAAAAATAAAATACAGTAGAAAGGTAATGCGCTTACTGGGCCGAAAGGCTGCAGGTGGGTAAACCCCCAATAATAAAATATATACGGTATTCCTAACGCCTTTTGGTGCTTCTCCTATATGCATAGGTACATGTAATACGAATCTAAATTTTCTATTCTTTTTATTTTCTTATATTTATTTAAGTATTGTGCTGATATATAGAAATACGCAATCTGCGCATGCGCGACGATTTGCATAAATAGTCGGGACATCGGTTCTATTTCTCAGTCTGTCCTCACCCTTCGAAACAGAGAGGTCGGTAATTAAGAAAAATTTTAGACCATAAATTTTATAGAATTTTATAATATCATTGTTCGTTCAAAGAATCGTAGTGCAATAGCCGACTACACGTTGGGAATTCTGTGCAAGTCATATATATATATATTGCCTAGACCATTAATTCTATTGATATTTATAATTTAGTTTTTCTGTCAAAGGATGGGTTTTACCTTTCCCTGTGCCACAGCTGACTGAATGAAAAAGCTGTGCTGTTTATGTATTATTTATGAGTGAAAAATTTCTTTAAATTTAGTTGCATACTGTTTTACATTTGAGCTTTTTGTGCTACAAACTTAACTTACTGCATTATTCGCATGCGCCACGATTTGAATAAATAGCCGGGACAGCGGTTCCATTTCTCAGTCTGCCCTCACCCTTCGAAGCAAAAAGGTTGACAAATAAGAAAAATTTTAGACCAAGAATTTTATTGAATTTTATAATATCATTATTCGTTCAAAGAATCGCAGTGCAATAGCCGACTACGCGTTGGAAATTCTGTGCAGATTATATATATTGTTATTTGCTTGCAGTCTACGCATGCGTAACAATGAATTTTCTGGATTTTTCTTATATTTATTTAAGTATTGTGCTGATATATAGAAATACGCAATCTGCGCATTCGCCACGATTTGAATAAATAGCCGGGACAGCGGTTCCATTTCTCAGTCTGCCCTCACCCTTCGAAGCAAAAAGGTTGACAAATAAGAAAAATTTTAGACCAAGAATTTTATTGAATTTTATAATATCATTATTCGTTCAAAGAATCGCAGTGCAATAGCCGACTACGCGTTGGAAATTCTGTGCAGATTATATATATTGTTATTTGCTTGCAGTCTACGCATGCGTAACAATGAATTTTCTGGATTTTTCTTATATTTATTTAAGTATTGTGCTGATATATAGAAATACGCAATCTGCGCATGCGCCACGATTTGCATAAATCGCCGGGACATCGGTTCCATTTCTCAGTCTGCCCTCACTCTTCGAAGCAAAAAGGTTGACAAATAAGAAAAATTTTAGACCAAGAATTTTATTGAATTTTATAATATCATTATTCGTTCAAAGAATCGCAGTGCAATAGCCGACTACGCGTTGGAAATTCTGTGCAGATTATATATATTGTTATTTGCTTGCAGTCTACGCATGCGTAACAATGAATTTTCTGGATTTTTCTTATATTTATTTAAGTATTGTGCTGATATATAGAAATACGCAATCTGCGCATTCGCCACGATTTGAATAAATAGCCGGGACAGCGGTTCCATTTCTCAGTCTGCCCTCACCCTTCGAAGCAAAAAGGTTGACAAATAAGAAAAATTTTAGACCAAGAATTTTATTGAATTTTATAATATCATTATTCGTTCAAAGAATCGCAGTGCAATAGCCGACTACGCGTTGGAAATTCTGTGCAGATTATATATATTGTTATTTGCTTGCAGTCTACGCATGCGTAACAATGAATTTTCTGGATTTTTCTTATATTTATTTAAGTATTGTGCTGATATATAGAAATACGCAATCTGCGCATGCGCCACGATTTGCATAAATCGCCGGGACATCGGTTCCATTTCTCAGTCTGCCCTCACTCTTCGAAGCAAAAAGGTTGACAAATAAGAAAAATTTTAGACCAAGAATTTTATTGAATTTTATAATATCATTATTCGTTCAAAGAATCGCAGTGCAATAGCCGACTACGCGTTGGAAATTCTGTGCAGATTATATATATTGTTATTTGCTTGCAGTCTACGCATGCGTAACAATGAATTTGCTGGATTTTTCTTATACTTATTTAAGTATTGTGCTGATATATAGAAATACGCAATCTGCGCATGCGCCACGATTTGAATAAATAGCCGGGACAGCGGTTCCATTTCTCAGTCTGCCCTCACCCTTCGAAGCAGAAAAGTCGATGAATAAGAAAAATTTGACACCATAAATTTTATTGAATTTTATAATATCATTATTCGTTCAAAGAATCGCAGTGCAATAGCCGACTACGCGTTGGAAATTCTGTGCAAGTCATATATATATATATATATATATATATATATATATATATATATATATATATATATATATATATATATTGCCTAGACCATTAATTCTATTGATATTTATAATTTAGTTTTTGTCAAAGGATGGGTTTTACAGTTCACTGTGCCACAGCTGACTGAATGAAATGTGCTGTTTATGTATTATTTATGAGTGAAAAATTTCTTTAAATTTAGTTGAATACTGTTTTACATTTGAGTTTTTTGTGCTACAAACTTGTTTTTACTTTGTGGACTTTATGGGTTTTAGTGGACGGGCGCTGTTCGCTTCGGCGATCTGTGAGACGGTTCTGAAATTGTTACCCTTAAGTCGATATTGTTACGCAAGTTAATGCACTGTAAAAGAGGTTCAAATGAGATAAGAATTTCAAAAGATCACTCTAATTCTAATAATATTAGGAAATATAGAAAGTGTGACTTCAGGAGACCGGAGAACAGGAGAAAAAATGGAAGCACTTTAATATAATATAAGATTGTAAGCCCTAAACTCTAAACCCAAATTACCCAACCTGAGCCATTTGTTGTGAACAAATTTAAACAATAGAATTTTTAACCTTAAACTCTAAATTGAGTGAATTTCACTTCACAATAAAGCGTCAAATATACCGGTTAATTGCGTTTAGGGTTTAGGGAATATAGTTAACAAATCTATTATTTAAATTTGTGTACTGCAAATTGCACAGCTTGGGCTATTTGGGCTTTGACTTTAGGGCTTAGGTTTTATTGTTGAAATTATTTATTTGCAAAATGCTCAGCTCGGGGTAGTTAGGTTTACGGTTTAGGGTTTAGAATTTATGTGTATTATTAAAAATTGTTATTTCCAAAATGCTCCGCTTAATACAGCACTGTTTATAATACAATATATACTAAGCCAATCTTCTTTGGTTTAGATTTCACATAAACGGTTCGGAAGATATCGTGGCCACGGAAAGTGATCTCCAAAAAAAAAACGTTCTACGAGAAGAGTTGTATTTCCCTCATTATTCAACATTTTTTCATAAAGAAAATCTTACAACTACTTTAAAATATGTATATTTCGATAGTTTATTACTTTATTTAAACGTCAAAAAAATTGAATTTTACGTCTTTTCCCGATCTCATCCACTTAAACAATGTCGCTTAATCGTATGTATACTAAAGTACCCCACGCAAAGCAATCTGCAATTAGATAAACGTCAAAATGATATCGCAAAACCTTAAACTACAGTACCCTATGCACATTACTTTTCAAATAGAAGAACATTCTAATAAAACTATATACGGGTATTTGTCAAAAAGTTGAACTGATCTTATCCCTCCTGTTTTATAAGTTAACAGGGCATTATATGAATCTCAAAAAAATAGTAATGCAACCGGACTATCGTAAGCAAGAATCTGCAAAATTTTCAGAATATCTAGTATTTTCTATTATGAGTAAAAAATAAAAAACTATGCAAAATGTCTTGTCCGTCCCATTTCCCAAGCCTTAATTTCATCCGAATATACCAAAAAATTTAGTAATACACTAAATTTTAACCAAAAAAAATTACAGAGAGGGTTAATGTAAGTCTTAGTTAATCCAAAAGTGATGCGCAATCTTTTAATGCGTGTATTCTGTTTATATATGATCGTTTCGAAATGTATCCCCTAGTTTTGATGTCTTGTCCGTCCCAAGGGCTTTATTCAAAGAAAGTTGTATTAAAATATTCACAAATTAAAATGCTAATCTTGCTTTGAATAGGTTGAATGACTATATTGCTCTCTGGGTGGAGATGAGAACTTGACAATATCGATTTTCAACAATATATTCTGTAATCCTTAAAAGTGTCGTATAATTCAAAACAAATTTTTAGGCTATTTTAGGGGCATACTGTTATATTTATCTGTATGTTGTATAATAATATATGAAAATTAAAAAAATGATTTAATTTTCGTATTTTTAACGATTTTTCGGATAAACGGCATCCTTAATAAAACATTTTTAAGATTTACATAAGTCAAAGTTTTACTACGAATCTTTGTTGCAACACTATATTATTCTTTTTTTATTTATTAACTCTTTTATTTATTTACCTGCAGTCTCTTTATCTAGCAAGTTTCTCATACCTATTCTCTTTGTACCTTTCTTCTACATACCTTGATTTCATACCTATTCATATCCCGCATTCGGCCAGGGTTATGCCTGTGGAGCTTGGAGATGCGGAATGGTCGGTGTATTTGGAATGTCCGAATTGGATATGTCTATGTCACATGCCGTATAGGCTTAGCCACCTAATCCGATAGTTCCAAACCTTCCGCTCACTTTCTTGAATGTGAAATATTACCTGAAGCGATCGCATGAACTTGCTTAGGCGGTGGGGATTCCTGTGCGGTCACCCACATCCAAGTACTAATCGCTCCCAGCGCTGCTTAACTTTGCTGATCGTCCAAGCTATGGCTCCGCCTAGGCTCCGCCGCGTGGATCACTATAATTTTAAATCATTTCATTATACTAATATATAAAATTTGTTTACGAATTAACATAAACATATTTTTGCTGTAACATGTTGTGAAAGAAAGGGATACAAATTTTCAAACACAATAAACAGTAAGTAACAATATTATTGAGAGTTGATATTGTTTGAACTTTATTCAGAAATTACAATAGACTTGAAAAAAATCTTCACAATGTTTAATAGAATAATTTTTTAGTCCTTAAAATTGAGGTTAGAAACATGTTGTGAAAGAAATTCGAATTTATTTCAATTGTGAATGTTAATTTTGATTGCAACATATTATAACCTTTATATTTTTATAACTAAAATTTGAAATAGAACAAAAAAGAACATATATAAACTATCAAAAGAAATATTTTTTAAAAATTCATTTGAGTCACTTAAAATAGCTTAGCTAGAGTTTTATTGATAAAATATTTGTAAGTATTCTTTCAATTAAACTAGCGTAATTTAGTAATTTTCAGTATGTAACATGTTAGTAAACAGTGAGTTTAAAAAATTTTAACATAACATTTTGTAAGTGCGCACTCAAATTTAAAAAGGAAGTTCAACGATTCAGTTCATTTAAAGCACTTGGCACTGAATTATTGATATATAAACTTTATTAGAGTTTTATAATGTTTAATTTCGAAGGATAATGTAACAAAATAAATAGATTAAATTAACTTGCTTTATTAATAATAAATAATTTCAAAATAAAAGAAGAATGTATAGCACTTTTTAGTTGATCTATATATCTTTTAAGTTTGTTTCCAAATAGTATTTATATGAAACAAAAGTAAATAGATTCAAAATCAAGGTTGACAATTAAACTGAGTTTGAATTTTGGTCACAACTTTCTAACCTCAATTTTAAGAACTCGAATAATTATGCTTAATGAACATTTTTTAATTTCTTTTTAGTTCTAGATTATCATTTCTAAATAAAGTTCAAACAATCAAACCTAAATAATCTAATTTTATATACCGTTTATTGTGCATCAACAGCTGTCGTGTCTGATTGCTGCCTAATTCGTTGTTGTCCAGGTGGCCTGATAAGTGCCTGATAATTCCCTGACGATTAGCACAGCCTGCGAAGGCCCTGATCTGCGCGCTATTTCATACCTTATAAGGTCCTGTACAGGCACCTGATCAGGACCTTAGCCTACTTCTCAGGCATCTGATCAGGGCCTAATTATTACCTGAACTGAATTTCTATTCAGGTTACAACAACAGCTATTGAGGTAGTGGTTAAGGTAATGGCTTCATAACTCAAAGATTTTGGGTTCAAATCCTACGCGAGGCATTTTTTTCTATTTAATAATTTTTTGTAATAAGAAATGCATAAAACATGACTAATCTTCAATAAAAACTATTTTTTATGTTAAATTTGCATAAATTAATTGTTATATTATTAATTTATTTAATTTAAAATTTATATACAAGTGTATATAACGTTATTCTATATACGATTATACGATTGTATATAAATTACTTTTATGTGATTATATATGACTATATCTGTTGCAACGCCGTTACCCTAAGCGGGTCCTGGGCGTAGTCGTCCAGAGCGGACGGGTGGGTGCCTATCACCACTACACAGCGCATCCTCAGGTTGCGGATAGAGGAACGACCCCTGAGAAAGAGGTTAGCTGCGAATAAAGCGAATAAGCAGTCGCGGACAGCCGATAGGCCCAGGCGTGGGTGTGATGAGCCCGCACTGGCGAACGCATTCATCTAGAAACACTACGTAAGCACCGCAACAACTACAAACACTATACAAAATCTCCTCTTACTTTCTTCTTCTACCTTACTCTGTAATCTATCTCTTTTACCACACATTTCAAACAAAAAATGGGCCAAAAATCCTGCTGTCGTGGAGGATGCGGGAGCGATGACAACTGCCCTGAGAGGGGATGTGTGGAATGATTCGCCACCTGGTCTTACATGGCAACGAAGCCAGCGAAGGCGCGCTGCCTTGCAGGGGGGCGTTAGGATATGAGAATGAAACCGAGTGTGTCTGACGTCGAGTTGACTATGTCCTCGCCAAAGTCAGAAAGCTCTCATACTTAGTTCTAGGGAGGTATGAGGGTTATCACCCCTAGATGGATGGACTCACCTGCGATCGGAACAGGATCCAAAACGCGCGGGTTTAACTTACTATCATGGCTCAAAGAAAACAAAACCAAACCAAAACGAAAAGAAACTTAAGGGTGGGAACCTGGAATGTACGCAGTCTACACAGAGCAGGCGCGTTCCGGGAAATCATAAATGAAACTGAGAGGTACAATTTAGATTTGGTAGCAATACAAGAAACCCAATGGAAAGATAACGCGATGCTAGGATCCGGTAACTTCACCTTTTTATATGGGGGCGCGAGCGGGCATTCTCTAGGCACCGGATTTCTTGTTAACAAAAGCATCATACATTCCGTTAAAAGTTGCAATTTCGTGAATGACCGACTCTCGTATATCATCATCGAAGGAGCGTGGTATAATTACGTGGTTATTAACGTCCACTGTCCCACGGAGGACAAAGAGGAAGAAGTCAAAAATCTTTATTATGAAACTTTAGAGCAATTAATCGACCAATTCGCGTCTTACGACACCAAAATAGTAGTGGGGGATTTCAATGCTAAAATAGGGAGAGAGGAAATGTTTAGGCCCACCATAGGCAAAGAAAGTCTGCACGAAACCAGCAATGATAACGGTATTATGGTCATAAATTTCGCAGCCGCAAAAGATCTTATAGTCAAGACCACGTGCTTCAAGCACAAGGATATACACAAGGCAACGTGGACATCGCCGGATGGGGCCACGCACAATCAAATCGATCATTTTCTTATTGATAAGAGGCGCCACACGAATGTACTCGACGTAAGGACCTATAGGGGGGCGGATTGCGACTCAGATCATTATCTAGTAGTGGCCAAATTAAGAGCCAGATTAGTAGCCGGTCAAAATAGTAAGCGAGCGAACAAAGTAGAAACCTTTGATATTGGAAAACTACGAAGCGGGATAGAGCGAATCAAGTACCAAGTAGAAGTTAGCAACCGATTTCAGGCGCTCGAGGAAACGGATGAACAGACGGGAGTAGATGACGATCCGAACAGGTTGTGGGGGGCTATCGAAAAAACTATAAAAGGGGCCGCGAATAAAGTACTGGGTAAGAAAAAAAGGCCGAAGAGCAAACCATGGTTTGACGAAGAGTGCGAACTCTGGTTTGAAAGGCGCAAGAAGGCTAAATTAGATAGTGTACACAATGAAAGCGGTAGGGCCGTAGAAGAATACCATGAAATAAGAAAGCAAGTACGTGTGATTTACAGAAACAAGAAGCGCGAGTATCAGAAAAATGAAATTAGAAAAATAGAAACTAATAGTAGGGAAAATAACCCGCGCGAGATGTTCAAAGGAATAAACGCTATTAGGAAGGGTTTTCATCGTAAAATTAATTCAAATATGTCTCAACGGAAGCACTGGAAAGGTCCGAGTAGGCGGTAATGTATCCGAATCGTTCATAATACGCGACGGTTTGAAGCAAGGTGACGGGCTTTCAACGGTACTCTTTAACCTGACGCTAGAGCATGTTGTTAGAAAAATGCAGGCTAGCGAGCTAGGCGCAACACTCAACGGAACAACGCAAATTTTAGGCTATGCGGATGACTTGGATATAGTGGGAGATAATGGTGAAACGGTGGCGAGAAATGCGGAAATCCTTATAAATGCGGCTAAAAACACGGGGTTAGAAGTGAGCGAATCGAAAACGAAATATATGATCATGGAGAAACTGGGCATTCGCGAAGCAGAGGGGGATCTCAGAGTCGGAAATTTCACTTTTGAAACGGTTAGCGAATTCAGATATTTAGGTACAACCATAAATGATCGAAACGAAATTAAAGCCGAGATTAATAAGAGACTTCATTCGGGTAATGCCTGCTTCTACGCTGTGAACAGATTACTTAAGTCAAAGCTACTGTCGAAAAATGTCAAAATAAGGATATATAGGACTATAATAATGCCGGTAATCTTGTATGGGTGCGAAACCTGGGCGCTCACTAAAGTGGAGGAAAATCGTTTTAGGGTATTTGAAAATAAGGTTCTGCGGAAAAAATACGGGCCAAAGAAAGATGAGGAAACTGGGGAGTGGAGGAAACTGCACAATGACGAGCTACATAATTTGTACGCGTCACCAAATATTAACAGAATAATAAAATCACGGAGACTAAGATGGGCAGGGCACGTGGCAAGAATGGGCGATGATCGTACAGCAGCGCGCATAATGAAAGGAAAACCGAAAGCAACGCGACCTCTTGGTAGACCTAGACGCAGATGGGAGGATAACGTAGAATCAGACGTAACTGAAATTGGGCGGGAAGGCGCGAAATGGATGGGGTTGGCACAAAATAGGGAAACGTGGAAGGCTTGCGTAGATGAGGCGATGAACTTTCGAGTTCGAAATGCCATTTAAAAAAAAAAAAATATATATATATATATATGACTATATATAAAAATTTTTTACTCTTAAAAGCAATGTTTCATAAAGTTGAAAAATTCTAATTACATAAATTAGCTGTGATCGTATTTTTCAGTAAAATGTTAATTTGTGAATTTCTTTCACAACATGTTTCTAACCTCAATTTTAAGGATTAAAAAATTATTCTATTAAACATAGTGAAGATTTTTTCAAGTCTATTGTAATTTCTGAATAAAGTTCAAACAATATCAACTCTCAATAATATTGTTACTTACTGTTTATTGTGTTTGAAAATTTGTATCCGTTTGCTGTTTATTTTGTTATTGTTCAGGCACCCTGACTATCACTTGACCATTCCCTGACGTTAGACTGTAGCCTTACAAGGCCCTGACCTGGGCACCATTACATACTTCATAAGGACCTTGTCAGGCACCCTGATAAGGGGCACATTAGTTGCTCAGGCAGTCTGAACTCAATTTCTACTCGGGAAAAGTAATATCCGAAGTGTATTATAAGGTATATTGGTAGACAACTCATATATAGTCATATATACCCGAGTAGAAATGATCACGAGTGTGCTACAGCGCGTAGATAAGGGCCACATTTTTATTAAGAAATAATCAGGCGGCCTGGTTAGCGCCTAGTAATTCCCGATGTAGTTATGTGAGAACGGATCACGGTGGAATAACGTCATATAACGGAATGTCGTATTGTGACACAATAAGTGCTCTATATTATGGAATGAGAATATACATGCAGCTGCTTAAACGGAGCATTGATACAAAATTAATATTATTATCAGTGAAAGTATTTTAATTGTAATAGTAAATATTGATTTGCATTGCTTAGGGTCTTGGCTATACTACGTAATATACTGAAATATAAATAAATTTTAATTTAAATTATATTATAAAACTGCTTTTAAAAATATGATATGAGAACTCCAAGTAAATTCATGTTTTTACTCATTTTTAATCGAAATCTCAGTGATCTCTCTTGGCGTTAAAAAAGACAATAGTTTATTTTTTGTGCAGGAAAATTGATTTTACCAATAAATAAGTGAATACTAAACGAATTCCATAGTATTTCCGGTAATTATAATAATTATTTACATAAATATTACATGTCCGGATATACCTGCCAGTTTTCAAATAAGTATGGTATACCCGGACGAGATGGCGCGCTTGTCCGAGTTTACATACCTCTGACTCGTACGGGAAGCAGTACTCGGACGCGCATTCAGAAAGTGGAGTTTTTAATCATTTTCGACCTACTAAGATAAAAAAGGTTAATAACATGTGGATTGAAGCAAAGTGCGGTGTTTCTTATTTACAAAAAGCTTTCAATAATCTATTTATCTGAAATTATTTTTTTTACAACAGTGCGTTTTCATAACCTGCAATTCTAACCTCAAAATTGTAATTCTATGGTAAGCTTTTTATATTTTATTTAACATGTAATATTAATAGATTTTCATAAGCAATCTGATCGACTTCAATCTAAGAATACTTTTGGTAACTTAGCTAATCATTATCTAAAAAAAATTGTATAAATATTCTTACTTAAATACTGTTTAATGCATAAATGTGTTTCTTTTCTAGTTGAAAATGACAAGGGCTCTGTTTCTGAAAAATTCGAGAAGGTATTTTCTTTACCTAATTTTACTGTGAAGAAAAAAAAGAAAACCAAAGTACAAGACGTTCCCTCTGTAGCAGTCGTAGAGGACTTGCTCGAAATTTTACAAAAAAAGGAAGATAAGAAGAAATTAAAAGAGATTCAAATTTTACAAAATAAAGAAGAGAGAAAGAGAACAAAATTAATTAAAGAAAAAGAACAGGAAGTTTTTAAAAGTGTTAAAGAGAACAAAAAGAAATTACAGGGAGAGAAAAGAGCTTTTAATGCAGAGTTAAAAGAACTTAAAAAGACTATTAGAAATGAAAAGAATAAATAAAATATTAAACAATTGCAGGAAATAGTAAAAGAATTAACTAAAAAACTCGAAGAAATAGATAAGCTATTGCTTTCCGAAGAACTTCAAGCAATATCGAAAAAAATTAAAATAAAAGAAGAAAAAATGTAAATAAAAATATAATTTATTTAATTATTTATATGTCAAATATTATATTAATAAACTGCATGTTATTTATTATTTATTGGCTATTTTATTCGATTAATTTATGATTTATATAATTTGTTTAATTAATTATAATTAAAACGTTTATATGTGTCCGGGTATTGGTCCCGTCTTGTCCGAGTACACCAGTCAACCCGAAATGCCTGTCCGGGTACTACAGCCAAATATGCTTTTAAAAAAAACATTATTATGCGACTTCCGTAAGGTTTATTGAACTTTTCTTAACTTTAAACAGTGTAAAAAAGCCTAGTCTTTGTGATAAAAAAAGTATAATTATAAAAAACGACGTTTTTCCATCGAAAACTTCTTTTGAAATCGTTATATCACAAAAAATGTCCGAGTATTGGGTACTTTACCTTAATATTTTGATAAAATATTTAAATTTACCGAAAAACCAAAGGTAATATATATGTGTAACTTATTTTTACCTTAAAATGCATTATCAATTAATTTAAAATTTAAAGGTGTATCTGCCCCTTATGTTATTATTATAAAGTAAAAATTTGTTGTAATATGCCACGCATAAAATTAAATAATATACAATATGTAAACATGTGTGGCATACATGTTATGTATACATTGTATGCTGGGTAAGAGATAGTCAACCATATTAAAACTTGGTTGGGATTAACGTGGTTCTTTTCGGACTCCGAAGTAAAACGAGTGTGTTTTAAAAAAGTTAACGAAAATGTTGTTCAACGTATGGAAAAAGTGTTTTATTAAATTAATTTATATAATTATTACGATATTTCGTAATTGCTGTAATAAGAAAAATTATACGTTTTTCGTCTCATGAATAATATTTTCACGTTAGTATGACTCACGTGGTTATACGCTTTGAGGTTAGAAAATTATGCACTTTTGGTATTTTCCTTCTTTTTACAACAAATATCTTTTTAATTAGTTCGGTCTCCTAAGTATAGTTTTCATTGGATCATTACAAAGTGCGAATTTTTTAACTTGTTTAAATATAGGAGAAGGTAGGACGTCATTGGCACCCTAACTTCAAACTAAGATTACAAAATAAATATACAGATTTAAACGTTAAAAAAAACGAAATGAACCGATGAATATAAAAATAATCAAAATCAATAGCAAAAGAAATATTATGTTGAAATACATTCTTTTATATAAATCAAAATGTAAAACCATCGGAAAGTGCTCTACGTGCCCACTATGGGGCACGCGTGGCAGGGGGTGGGGAACGAGCGGCGGGCTATTACAGCGAGTGAAGAATTATAGATTGAGAGATCAGCTTCCGATTGACGGAGCAGCCGCCGTCGCTGCCGCGTCGCTGTGTGCCATTCGTGTCCCAACGGGGGTACCACTCGTGCCCCACTTATAATACGACGATTACATTATTTATAAATATTTACCCTGGTAGAGAATTATCTAGTTTTATCAAGATTCCTGTTTCATTATGTTGGGAGCCTCGATTATAAGGAGGAGATCTAGACAAAACTAGATTATTTTCTTCCAGGGTGAGTTAAAAAATTTAGAAACAAAATAATATTATAAGTTTTTAACAATTAGCATTGTATAATTTTTTTACAAAAAATGTTTACATAAACACTTTATAAATACTGCAATAACTAAAAAATATGCGAAAAAATATTACGCATGAAGAGGTAGGGGTGGGAGGATTAGCTACGAAATCTTACGTATTCTTATACTAGGGGTAGGAGTGGGTTTAGGAAGGCCACAATCGCCCTTATGTAATTTATGGACGGCCCCTAAGCAATACAAAAATTTAAATAATAAGATTGTTCTCCATAAACCCTAAACTCAACTAAGCCAAGTAGAACAATTTATTAACTGGCATTTCTTCAGTAACTTGGTTTGTAAATTTGAGATTTCATAATTTAAATGTTTATTAGTCGAGATATTTGAAACATAATATTATACTTAAATATTACCGCTTATGGTTTTCATATTTGAATTTCTATCGCATAATGTTCAGCTGAGGTTAGTTGAATTTAGGGTTTAGGGTTTGTAATTTTATTATTAACCCTTTCGTGGCAGTTTTAGTTTTTACCACCCATCATAAATAGTATATTCCGCATCCAGGGAGGAAAGAATTGGCGAGTCAATAGCACGTGTAAAATGCCACTCGAGCCGAAGGCGAAATTTGATTGCTAATTGCTCAATTAAATATTGATTTATTATTAATTTCTCAACTTGGATTAGTTTAGGAATTAGGATTTAAGCTTTACAGTTTTACTATTGAAAATTCTTTATTGCAAATTGCTTAGCTTTGCTTATTTGGGTTTTGGGGTCACGATATTATTATTTAAACCTTTTTATTGCAAATGACTTAACATTAGGATATTTAAGTTTAGGGATTAGAGTTTATGGTTTTGCAGTTTTATTCTTTAAATTATTTTTATTTCAAATTTAACATTTTAAATTATTTGGGTAATTAGAGAAATTCAGTAATTTTTGGAACTTGATTCATAATTCTCAACAAAAAAAGTTATGAAAATAGGTTTATTTTATAAACAAAGCTTAATGTAGATATTATAAAGGCAGTGAACCCCATAAGCCGTGAGAGTAAAATTAAAGAAAATGAAATTAATATTTATTTATATATAAATATTATATATATATATATATATATATATATATATATATATATATATATATATATATATATATATATATATATATATATATATATATATATATATATATATATATATATATATATATATATATATATATATATATATATATATATATATATATATATATATATATATATATATATATATATATATATATATATATATATATATATATATATATGAGCCATTTAACGTCAAGTGTCCTGAGCTTAAAATAAAGGGCAAAATCAGCGACTTTTGCGTTTGATATAAATAATATAAGACTTGTTTTTAAAAAATTTATCGATAATGGTTTTTATAGTTTTGTTTACGAGCTGCTTGATGGTGATAACCATTTTTCAGAATTCTCATAATTTGACCTTGAAAAATCAAAAAGAAAAATAAATTTGCATTTTCCTCAAGAAACGTCATTTTCTTTCATCAAGACTTGTTTTTAAAAAAATTATCGATAATTGTCTTTATAGTTTTGTTCATGAGCTTCTTGATGGTGATAACCATTTTTCAGAATTTTTATAATTTGACCTTGAAAAATCAAAAAGAAAACTAAATTTGCATTTTCCTCAAAAAACGTCATTTTCTTTCAATTCTTTAATACTTTTAAATGAAAGGTCAGTTTTTTTACATAAAAATAATTTTTATCTCAAAAGGATTTCTTCGGGATTTTCGAGTAACTGAGCTTCGAAGAATGCGTAACCTCCGCCGCGCTGACAATACCGCAAGCGTAACCACAAAGTCGCGAGTTGATTTATTTTTCGTCGGTAGGTGGCGAAATCTACTTTGATTTCTATGCACACATCATAATGCAAGAAAATGTATAAGTAACAGTGAACAAAGGTGATATTTTTAGTTTGTTTTTTAAATTAAATAGTGAACCATCAGTATTTAAGGTAAATGTAGTCTAATTGATTCAATATTTCTGTATAGTTCAGTAATTAGAATATTGTATGTATATTAAATTCATACATTATCAATTAAATACATTGTATTTTATTACAGGTTTGATTCATATTCATTTTATTTCATTTCCTCTATCCATTCATATTCTTTTAATTTAGTTTAAAAAATTATTTTACATAATACCACCGAAAAAAAATTATGTATCGTGGAAATTGAAATGTTTTAATCCTTTTCAAAAGGATAATCATAATGAAAGAAATAATTTATTTCATTTAACTGGTAAATTAAAAAATAAATAATTCTTCACTCCCAGCAGAAACTAAAATTTGTATAAAATGTAAAGCTAATTTTTATAAATCTCTTCGAGATTCTGATATAACCCCTCCAGTAGATAATAATTATTTTGTTCAATGTGATAATGAATATCATAAAGCCGTTGTTGCTACCCTTGATCAAATCAAAGAAAAGTTCAAACAATCTAATGATAAAAACGAGAAAATATTATTGCTTACTCTCGCTCCAAAATATTGGTCGCGCGCAGAATTAATGTTAGAATTTAAATCGACTGAGGGAGAATCAAGAACTGCGAAAGAATTGGTCTCAAAATCTGGTATTTTAGCAACTCCAATTCTAAAAATATTTCCAAATAAATTTTATGATCGAGATGATATAAGTCGATTAATGCCTGGATAAAGGATTTTTTATCAGTGAAACAAGATGATGGAACAACAGTTCACATGCAAAAACGACTATTACTTTGTAATCTTAACGAATTATATGCCAATTCAAAATTGAGCATGAAGACGTAAAGATAGGTTTCACAAAATTTATACAATTGAGACCCCCTCACTGTGTTTTAGCAGGATCCAGCGGAACTCATACAGTTTGCGTTTGTACACATCATGAAAGTGTAAAATTAATGTTTAATGCTATTGATTTAAAGAATGTGACAATAATTATAAAAAACCATTAGAAAACTATCGTGATTGCATAAATGTAATTGTATATTCAGATCCTAACGATACTTGTTTTCTAGGGGAGTGTAAAAATTGTCCTGGTGTAGCAGAAATTAAAAATTATTTAACAAAAGTTTTTGATGATAAAGATATTGAAGAAATTAGGTTCGATACATGAACCAAAATTATTGATGCATATTAAAGACTCAAGTAATGAAAATTGGCGAATTCGTAGACGAATTTTGTGAAAGATTATCTAAATTAAAATTACATCATTTCATTGCTAACCAGCAAGCGCTATATTTAAAAGATTTTAAAGAAAATATAAACGAAGGAGAGTTTATGGTTTACTTTGATTTTGCTGAAAACTACACGTTTGTCGTTCAAAATTCAGCGCAATCTTTTCATTGGAATAATAATCAAGCTACTGTATTTAAAGTAGTTGTTTACTATATACAAATCGGTAAACTTAAACATAAAAGTATGGTTATTTTATCTGATAATTTAAATCATGATGCTATTGCTGTTTATGAATATCAAAAAATAATCATTGATTATTTAAACTCAAACTTTATGGTTACAAAAATTTATTACGTTATATATGGAGCGGGTCAGCATTTTAAGAACAAAAGTAGTTTCGCCAATCTTCTTGCTCATGAACAAGATTTCAGAATCACTGATGAGTGGCATTTCCTTGCTACAGCTCGCGGTAAAGGTGCATGTGACGGTATAGGGGCTAATTTGAAAAGAGGTGCGAAATGGACTAGCTTACAATGTTCTGCAGGAAATCATATTCTTGATGCTACAGCCTTATATTGATGGGCAAAAAAGTACTGTAAAGAAACAGAGGAATTATTTAGTACCAAACAAAGTTATGATTTAACTGCGAATGCTTTATAAGAAGGATTCGATAACGCAGTGACGATTCTAGGCACATTGCAGTATCACGCATGTATACGTTTTGAATGTGTTAAACTAAAAATGCAGAATTTACATAGTCTACAAAGTACGACATTTTTGTTAAAAGAGTGACAGAGACAAAGCCAATTAAAGCCACAAAAACTAAGTTGAGTGAAAAAAATTAAGACAACAATAAAACAGACGAAGCAAACCAAAACTAAGAAAAACAATACGATTAAAAAAACGGGTTACAAAAGTAGTAAAAAATTCTACTGTAAACAAAAAGAAACTTAAGAAAAATATAAGAAACGTGTATGTATTACATAGTACATTTTAACTACACATTTTTATGAGGTCGAAGCTTCGCTGTCCCAGCGCTGGCGCGATGGAGGGTCACGCGTTCTTCGAAGCTCTGTTATTCGAAAATACCAAAAAAATACTTTTGAGACAAAGACGATTTTTATGTAAAAAAAGACCTTTTATTTAAAAGTATTAAAAAGCAATTACGTTTCTTGAGAAAAATGCTAATTTAGTTATTAAATTATGAAAATTTTGAAAAGTAGTTATGACAATCAAAAAGCTCATGAAAATTTTGAAAAATAGTTATGACAATCAAAAAGCTCATGAAAAAACTATAAAAACCATTATTCATAAATTATTTAAAAACAAGTCTTATATTATTTATATCGCAGCAAATATTCCTATAAAGACTATAAAAGAAGTCTTTTTTCAAGAATTGCGTATATACAAATTTTTGCCAATTAAATATATACAATAACGTGGCATTTTTTATTATATATTTATTTAAAATGGAGATATATTTTTTTCAAGAAATTTATGATAGAAAATTATAATAAAAAATACCAAGTTTTGTTTCTTACGTTTAATACTATGTATCTATCTATTTCTCTATCTATCCATGTATCTGTCTATCTATCTATGTATCTGTCTATCTATCTATGTAACTATTTATCTATCTACTATGTATCTGTCTATCTATCTATCTATGTATCTATCTATCTATATATCTATCTATGTATCTATCTATCTATCCATGTATCTGTCTATCTATCTATGTAACTATTTATCTATCTACTATGTATCTGTC